>PVHX01025415.1:0-22410 GCA_004024805.1 Geosciurus inauris | reverse complement strand
CTTCTAGGGCATTGCCACCTCCTGGTGGGTTCGTGTCCCCACTCCTGGAATACTACTGCACATAAGCCTTGATGACTCTGTCCTGCCCTTTCTCTTAGCTACCAATGAGTCATCACAATGTCCTGTCATTTCTGACCCCACAGTCTCTCAGACCAATAGATCTTTTGAGATTACCCACTTTAGATTCTATAACTTGGAGAAACTGTCTCTCTATTACCTGACCATATATCCTCATTCATAGAGAAATCATCACATGGTCCAGTTTCATACCATGACCCTCCACAATAACATATTAAAACTTAACAAGCTCTTTTAGTTCATTTCATTAAAGAATTCCAGGAATGCAGGAAAATTCCTGCCACATGGATCGCAGACCTCGAGAACATAAGCAGCTCATCTACCCCATCTTTGCTGGAAACGCAAGGCTTCACAGCTTCGGCCGACCCTAACCCCAAACCCTCCTTCCTTTTTAACCCTACCCAACCCCATTACTCCTTTTCTTAGGAGAGAGCTCATTTTGAGCACATGCATACAGGCTGGTCAGCCAATGACGGGTAAGATGCCCAGAGGGGCACAACCTAAGCCAGGAACAGTCTTGTTTGCCCTTCTCTTGAGCACAAGCTGCTAATTGATGATGGGTAAGTGCTCAGAGGAGCACAACCTAAGACAGATTACAGCTTCGCTAGTGCCCCCCCCCCCACTCTAGCATATGCAGCATGTAGGAGTCTGGAAAATCCAGCAGAATGATTCTCTCCCATGAGGAGTTTATCACAGATCCCTCCAACATGCTTGTTTATGGGCCACACAGGCCCCGCTGACTTATCAAATAAAAGTAAAAAGGGGGAAATATAGGAGCTCTCTCCATGCCTTCAATGCCTCCCCTTCCCTTTCCTTTGCCCAATGCTGATTGGTTACTTTGAATGTTTCCCCTCCTCTTTAGCCCACGCTGATTGGCTGCCTTCAGTGCCTCTCCTTTTCTCATCCCATGCTGATTGGCTGCCTTCAGTGGCTCTCCTTTTCTCATCCCACGCTGATTGGCTGCACGCCTGACATGGATCAATACCCTATTGTCTGTAACCTAACCTCAGGGCCATGATTGGTCCGAGGACCCTATATAAACTGTTGCACTAACTGAAATAAAGGGGTCTGCTTCTCGCTCCGGCAGAGCAGTTTTACCTACCCCTGCGGTCTGGGTGAGTGACTCCGCGACCATCCACTCCATAAACCCTCGTCCTGTGGGACCCCAGACCTCGTCCTTTGGGACCCCAGGCCTTGTCCCGTGGGACCCCATTGTCCTTCATTCTCCGGGACCCCAGGCCTCATCCTCTGGGACACCAGACCTCGTCCCATGGGACCCCATTGTTCTTCATCCTCCAGGACCCGAGAGTTCGTCCCGGGGGACCACATTCCTTGGTCCCCTTGTCCTGCGGGACCCCAACTCATCGAACAAACCCACGCAAAGCACGAAATAAACGACAAGTAATGTCCACCTCTGCCTTTGGGCCCCTGGAATAGCTGGACAGAGGATACCAGGAAAGGTGTATTAGCATTTCATGAGCCCACAACACCACTCAGTTAAATAGAAAAATACCTCTAACTGCCAAGAACAGGGGCAAGCCCCAGACCTCAACAACAGCTCTTTTAGGTAGCCTGATGGCACAGAGCAGTAAGCCCAGCACACTGGAAGCCCGAGACAGGACAATCTTGGGCTCAAAATCAGCCTGAGCAGCTGCAATGCACTAAGCATCTCAGTAAGACTCTGTATCTACATAAAACACAAAACAGGGCAGGGGATGTGGCTCAGTGGTCGAGTACCCTGACTTTAATCTTCTGTGCTAAAATCAAAACAGCACTTTTGTGATTAGAGTTGCACAACCCATTCTGCAGAAGCGAATCACCCATTCAGGCATTGTGACTTCCTGTTCCCCTTCACTTTGGGGTGCTCTGGGCCCAGGGGTTCCAAAGGACAAGAAGACTGATGCCAAGATCAGGTGCCTCTGTTTGCAGGAACATTTATGGGCTAGTGTGGTTATTAAAAAGTTATTTTATGAAGAATTTTTTTCAAAATGCTTGGGGAGAAAGTATGTAACTATGTAATTGTCATGAAGAAACCTTGTAAGAATTCTTTATAGATTGCCTTAGAGTGATGAAAGGCAACACCTAAGCAACTTGCCCATCCTTCCTAGAGTAAATACTCTCTTGTTTCCTTGGGGATGTTTATCAGGGATTGAACTTATGGTTACTTGACCACTGAGTCTCAACCCCAGGCCTATTTTTTATTCTATGTAGAGACTGGGTCTCCCTGAGTTGCTTAGCACCTGGCCATTGCTGAGGCTGGCTTTGAACTAATGATCCTCCCACCAACCCTCACAAGCCACTAGGATTACAGGCCTGTGCCTACCCAGCTCATCTCTGGTTCTTTTGAGGAAATGTTTTTAAGCTAATTTCTCCAGGAGTATAGTTCATCTCTATTCCCAAAATCATGGGTCTTCTGTGTATTCCCAGGATCATGATTCATCCCTGTATTTTCAGAACCATGGTTATTCCTTGTATTCCCAGCACCATGGCTGATTTTGGTATTCCCAGAACCATGGCTCATCTCTTTAGGCCCAGCAGTATGGCTCATCTCTGTTCTCCCAGGATCATGGAACATCTCTCTGTACACCAAGGACCATGGCACCTCCCTATATTCTCAGCACCATGACTTATTCCCAAAACCATGGCTCATCCCTGCATTCTGAGGACCATAGCTCATTTCTTTATTCCCATGGCCATGGCTTATCTCTGTATTATCAGGACCGTGACTCATCCTGTATATCCAGGACCATGGCTCATCCCTGTATTCCCAGTACTATGACTCATCTAGGTATGCTCAGGACCATGTCTAATCTCATTAGTCTGAGCACCATGGCTCATCTCTGTACTCCCAGGACCATGGCTCATCTCTCTACTTCCAGAACCATGGCTCATCCCTGTACTCCCATCACCATGTTTCATCTCTCTATTCCCAGGACCATTGCTCATCTCAGTCTTCCCAGCACCACGGCCCATCTCTGTATTCCTAGGGCCATGGCTCAACTTGTATTTCCAGGACCATGGCTCATCTCTGTATTCCCAAGACCATGGCTCATCTCTGTAATCCCAGCACCATGGCTCATCTTTGTATGCCAAAGACCATGGATTATTTCTGTATGCCCATGACCAAGGATCATCTCTATATGCCCAGGACTACGGGTCATCTCTGTATTCCCAGGACTATGGCTCATGTCTGTATGCCCAGGATCATGGCTCTTCTCTGTATTCATAGCACCATGGTTAATCACTGTACTTTCATTACCATGGCTCATCTCTCATCCCAGGATTATGGCTCATTTCTGTATTCCCAGGACCATGGCACATCTCTTTAGTCCCAGATTTGGCTCATCTCAAGGATGAGCATGGTTCATCCTTGTATACCAAAAATCATGACTCATCTTTGTATTTTTAGGACCATGGTTCATCTCTGTATTCCCATGTACATTGCTCATTTCTGAATTTACAGGACAATGTCTCATCATTGTATTCCCAAAACCATGGCTCATCCATGTATTACCATGACCATAACTCATCCCTGCATTCCAAGCACCATGGCTCATCTGTGTGTTCCCAGGACCTTGGCTCATGTCTGTATGCCCACCAAAATGGCTCTTCTTGGTTCTTCCAGGACCATAGCTAATCTCTGTATGCCAAAACCATGGCTCATCTCTGCATTTCAAGCACAGTGGCTCATATCTTTATTCCCATGACCCTGGCTCATTTCTGTATTCCCAGGGCCATCACTCATCTCTGTATTCCCAGGTCTGGGGCTCATCTCTTTATTCCCTGGAACATGACTCATCTCTGTATGTCCTTGACCATGACACATATCTGTGTACTCAAGTCCATGGCTCATTTCTTTATACCCAGGACCATGATTTGTCCCTCTATTCCCAGCACCATGGCTCATTTTTGTATTCCCAGGACTATGGCTCATTAGTTCCAGCACCATCACTCCTTTCTGTACCAAAGGACCATGGCTCATTACTGTATTCCCACAACCATGGCTCATATCTGCACTCCTAGGACCATGGCTCATCTATGTATTTCTAAAACTATGGGTCATCTCTATTTTCAGGACCATGACTCATCTTTCTATGCCCAGAACAATGGTTCATCTATGTATTCCCAGGATAATAGCTCATCTCTGTATTCCCTGCACCATGGCTCATGTCTGTATTCCCACCACCATGGTTCATCCCTGTACTCCCTTCACCATGGCTCATATCTCTATTCCCAATTACATAGCTCATCTCTGTATCCCTGCACTATGGCTCATCTCTGCATTTTTAACATCATGGTTCAACTTGTATTCCCAGGACTATGGCACCTCTCTGTATTATCAGGTCTGTGGCTCATCTCTTATTCCCAGGAGGACCATGGATCCTCTCTGTATTCTCAGAACCATGGTTTATATTGTATACCCAGGACCTTGGCTCATCTCTGTGTTCCAAACACCATGGATCATCTATTTCCTGGACCATGGCTCATCTCTGTATGCCCAGGCCATATCTCCTCATTGTATGCACAGATTCATGGCTCATATATGTAATCCCAGCCCCATGGCTCATCTCCAGGATCATGGACCATCTCTGTATTGCCAGGATTCTGGCTCATCTTCATTCCCATGACCATGGCTCATCTCTGTATTCCCAGGGTCATGGCACATCTCTGTATTCCAAGAACTGTAGCTCTTCTCTGTATTCCCAGACAATGGCTTATCTCTGTATTTCCAGGACCATGGCTCATCTCTGTGTTTTCAGGACCATAGCTATCCTCTTTTATTCCAAGGCCATGGTTCATCTCTGTATTGCCTGGATGCTGGCTTATCCCTATATTTCCAGAATCATTGATAGTATCTGTATCCCCAGGACCATGGCTCATGTCTGTATTCCAATGGCTGTGGCTCAACTCTGAATTTCCAGATCTGGCTCATCTCGTCCCAGGACCATGGCTCTTCACTGTATTCCCAGCACCATTTTTTTTCTGAGTATTCCCAGGACCATAGCTCATCTCTTTAGGCCCAGCACCATGGCTCATCACTGTATTCCCAGGAATGTGGCTCATCTCTATAAGCTCAGAACCATGGCTCATCTCTGTATTCCTAGGACCATGGCTTATTTCTGTATTCCCCAACCATGGCTCATCTCTGAATTCCAGGACCATGGCTCAATCTGTATTCCCAGAAAATGCTCATCTCTATATTCCCATGACCATGGATTATCTCTGCATTTCGAGGACCATGGCTCATCTTTTCATTCCCAAGACTGTGGCTTATCTCTATTCCCAGGACCATAGCTCATCTGGGAATTTTCAAAACTATGGGTCATCTCTTTACACCCAGCACCATGGCTCATCTCTGTGCTCCAAGGACCATGGCTCATCTCTTTTTTTCCCAAGATCATGGCTCATCCCTGCATTCCCAGGACCATGGCTGATCTCTGAATTCCCAGGACCATGGCTCATCTCTGTATTCCCAGGACCATGGCTCATGTCTGTACTCCCAGGAATATGGATCATATCTGTATTTCCAGGATTATGGCTCCTCCCTGTATTCTCAGGACCATGGCTCTTCTCTATTCCCAGGACCATGGCTCATCTCTGTATTGTCAAGACCATTGCTTCTCTCTGTATTCCCAGCACCTACCTCATCTTTGTAATTTCAGCACTATGGTGAAACTCTTATTCATGGACCATTGCTCATCTCTGTAATCTCAGGACCATGGATTATCTATGTATTCCCAGGACCTTGTCTAATTTCTATATGACCATGGCTTGTGTCTGTATTCTCAAAATAATGGCTAAACTTGTATACCCATGGCCATGGCTCATCTCTGTATGCCCAAGATCATGTCTCATGTATGATGTCCAGAAGTCTGGCTCATCTCTGTAATCCCAGCACCATGGCTCATCTCTGTCTCCCAGGACCATGGTGCATCTCTGTGTTTTCTGGACCATGGCTCATTTCTGCTTTCCCAGTATCATGGCTCATCTGTGTATGTGCAGGACCATGACTGATCTGTATCCCACCAAAATAGCTCATCTTGGTTCTGCCAGGACCATGGCTAATCTCTCTGTGACAAGAACTGTGGCTCATCTTTGTATTCAAAACACCATAGCTCATCTCTGTATTCCCTGCACTGTGGGTCATGTTTGTATTTTGAGGATGTGGCTCATATCTGTATTCCCAGGACAATGGCTCATCTCTATTCTAATGGACATGACTCATCTCTGTATCCCAAAACTATAGCTATTCTCTGAATCCCCAACAATGGTTCATCTCTGTATTTCAAGGGCCATGGCTAAACCCTGTATTTTTAGGACCATGGCTCATCTCTGTATGCCCAAGACCATGGCTGATCTATGTGTGCCCAAGACCCTGGTGCATCTCTCTAATCCCAGCATCATGGCTCGTCTCTGTACTCCCAGGACACTGATTGATCTCTGTCTTCCCAGAATTATGGTTCATCTCTGTATTTCCTGAGCCATGGCTTATCTTTGTATTCCTGGCATCATGGCTCATCTTTGTAGGAGTAGGGACATGGCTCATCTCTGTATTCCTACCAAAATAGCTCATCTCGATTCTTCCAGGACCATGGCTAATCTCTGTATGCCACAGACCATGGTTCATCTCTGTATTACAAGCACCATGGTTCATTTCTGTATTCCCAATACTGTGGCTCATCTCTTTTTCAAGGACTGTGGCTCATCTCTGCATTCCGAGGAATATTGTTTTTTTTTTTTTTTTCACCCCCAGCACTATTGCAAATCTCCAAATTCCCAGGACATGGCTCATCCCTGTATTCTCAGGACCATAGTCCATTATTGTATTCCAGGACCATGGCTCATTTCTATATTTAAGTACCATGACTCATCTCTATATCCAGGGCCATGGATCATCTCTGTATTTGAAGGACTATACCTCATCTCTGAATCCCCAGGATTGTGACTCATCTCTGTATTGCCAAAACCATGGCTCATCTCTGTGTTCCCAGCAGCATGATTAATCTCTGTATTCCCAGGACTATGGCTCTTCACTCTATACCCTGCACTATGTTCATCTGGGTATTTCCATAACCATGAATTACATTTGTATTCCCAGGACCATTACTCATCTTTTTATTCCAGGATCATGGCTCATCTCTCTATTCACAGGACCATGGCTCATCTCTGTATGGCCAGAATCATAGCTGTTCTCTGTATCTACAGCACCATGGTTCATAACTATACTTTCATTACCATGCCTCATCTCTCATCCCAGGACCATTGCTTATCTCTGTATTCCCAGGACCATGTTGTATGCCCAGGACCTTGGCTCATCTCTGTGTTCCCAACATTATGGCTCATCTCTATTTCCAGACCTTGGCCCATCTCTCTATGCACAGCGCCATGGCTCAGTTCTGTATGCCCAGGACCATGCCTCATCTCTCTTATCCCAGCCTCATGGCTCAACTCTGTATTCCCAGGATCGTGGCTCATCTCTATTTTCATGGCCATGGCTTATCTCTGTATTCCAAAAACTGTAGCTCTTTTCGGTATCCCCAGACAATGGCTCATCTCTGTATTTCTTGGACCATGGCTAAACCCTGTATTAATAGGACCGTGGCTCATCTCTCTGTTTTCAGAACCATAGCTCATCTCTTATACCAAGGCCATGGATCATCTCTGTATTCTCAGCACCATGGCTCATCTCTTTATGCCCAAGACCATGGCTGATATAAGTGTGTCCAGGACCTTGGCTCATCTCTGTATGCCCAGCACCATGGCTCAACTCTGTACTCCCACAACAATGATTTATCTCTGTCTTCCCTGGATTGTTGTTCATCTCTGTTCCTGGACCATGGCTCATTTCTGTATTCCCAGAATCATGGCTAATCTTTATAGGAGTAGGGCCATGGCTCATCTCTATATTTTCACCAAAATAGCTCATCTCTGTTCTGCCATGACTATGGCTCATCTGTGTATTTCCAGGGCCGTGGCTCATCTCTGTATGCCCAGCACCATGGATCATCTCTCTATTCCCAGTACCGTGGCTCATCTCTGTATTCTCAGGTCTATGACTCATCTTGGTATTCCAATGACCATGCCTCATCTCTGAAACCCCAGGATCGTGAATCATCTCTGTATTCCCAGGACTATGTCTCATCTCTGTGTTCCCAGCACCATGGCTAATCTCTGTATTCCCAGGACCATGGCTCATTCCTGTATTCTCAGGACTATGGTCCATTATTATATTACTAGGACAGTGGCTCATTTCTGTATTCCAAGAACTGTAGATCATTTCTGAATTTCCAGGACTGTGGATCATTCCTTTATTCCTAGGAACATGGCTCATCTCTTTATTTCCAGGACTGGCTCATCCCTCTATTCCCAGAACCAAGGCTCATCTCTATTCCCCAGTGTAAGGACAAAAAGAAGACCACGATCATAATGGCAGCAAACTATGCAAGTCATGGTAGGCTTTATTCAGGAATAGGAGTCATCTGTGGAGGTGGTGGACTGACTCATATTCCCAGTGGAAAATGAGACCCACCACAAAGGAAGGACTGGGCTTATATAGGCTCTTAAGTTTTGGTGGGCATTTAGGAATTTGGGTTTTTTGCCAATTAAAGTAATCAAATTATCACTTTAGTTCCATGCCCTCTTCTTCCTGGAGCAGCCTCAGGAAGATGTTTGTTAGGGGAGGTGTTAACTGCTGGCTTGATTAACATCAAAGAGACAGAGCTGGGGAAGGTAGGGCTGCTGGCATGATTAGCATTAGAAAGACAGTGTTGGGGAAGGTGGGAGCTGCCAGCATGACCAATATCAGGAAAACGTTGTCTGGGGAAATTAAAGTAATGCTTGGCCATTCTTTTCCTCAGACTACTTTATTTTTCTAATTCCCATATCTATCACTAGGACCATTGCTTATCTTTTTATTCCCAGCACCATGGCTCATCTTCATATTCTCAGGACAATGGCTCATCCCTGTATTCCCAGGAGCATGGTCCATCATTGTATTCCCAGGACCTTGGCTTATTTCTATATTTCAAAAACAATGGCTCATCTCTGTATTACCAGGACCATGGCTCATTTCTCTATTCCAAAGATCATGTCTCATCTCTGAATCCCAAGGATCGTGACTCATATCTGTATTCCCAATACTATGCCTCATCTCTGTTTCCCAGCACCATGGCTAACTTCTTTATTCCCAGGACTATGGCTCTTTTTTCTCTGCACTATGTACATCTGGATATTCTCAGGATCATTGCTCATCTCTATATTCCCAGGACCATTGCTCATCATTTTATTCCATCACCATGGCTCATCTCTGTATGGCCAGGATCATGGCTCTTCTCTGTATTCATAGCACCATGATTCATCACTGTACTTTCATTACCATGTCTCATCTCTCATACCAGGATCATTGCTCATCTCTGTATTCCCAGAACCATGGCTCATGTTGTATGCCCAGGACCTTGGCTCATCTCTGTGTTCCCAACACCATGTCTCATCTCTATTTCCAGGACCATGTCTCATCTCTCTGTGCATAGTGCCATGGCTCAACTCTGTTTGCCCAGGACCATGGCTCATCTCTAATCCCAGTCCCATAGCTCAACTCTGTATTCCCAGGATTGTAGCTCATCTCTGTAGTCCCAGGACCATGGCTCATCTCTATTCCAACAGCCATGGCTTATCTCTGTATTCCAAAACTGTAGCTATTCCCTGTATCCCCAGACAATGGCTCATCTTTGTATTTCTAGGACCATGGATAAAACCTGTAGTCCTAGGACTATGGCTCATCTCTGTACCTTCAGCACCTAAGCTCATCTCTTTTATCTCAAAGCCATGGCTCATCTCTGTATTCTGAGGACTATGGCTCATCTCAGTATTTCAAAGACCATGTCTCTTTTCTATATTCCCAGCACCATGGCTCATCTATGTATGCCCAAGACCATGGTGATCTATGTGTGCCCCGGACTCTGGCTCATCTCGGCAATCCTAGGACCATGGCTCATCTGTGTACTCTGAGGACAATGATATATCTCTGTCTTCCCAGGATTGTGGTTCATCTCTGTATTTCCTGGACCATTGCTCATCTCTGTATTACTAGCATCATGGCTCATCTTTGTAAGAGTAAGGCCATAGCTCTTCTCTGTATTCCCATAAAAATAGCTCATCTTGGTTCTGCCAGGACCATGGCTAATCTCTGTATGGCGTGAACTGTGGCTCATCTCTGTATTCCCAGTACTGTGGCTCATCTCTGTATTTCCAGGGCTGGGGCTCATCTCTTAGGCCCAGCACCATGTCTCATTACTGTATTCCCAGTAATGTGTCTCATCTCTATAAGCTCAGGACCATGGCTCATTTCTGTATTCCTCGGGCCATGGCTCATTTCTATATTCCTAGGACCATGGCTCATACTTATATTCCCAGGACCGTGGCTCATCTCTGAATTCCAGGACCATGACTCAATCTGTATTCCCAGACAATGGATCATCTTTAAATTCCTATGACCATGGCTTATCTCTGTATTCCGAGGACTGTGGCTCATCTTTTTATTCCCAAGAGAGTGGCTTATCTCTGTATTCCCAGGACCATGGATAATCTGGGAATTTCCAAAACTATGGGTCATCTCTTTAGTCCCAGCACCATGGCTCATCTCTGTATTCCCAGGATCATGGCTCATCCCTGCATTCCAAGGACTGTGGTTGATCTCTGAATTCCCAGGAACCTGTCTCAGCTCTGTATTCACAGACAATGTCTCATCTCTTTATTACCAGGATCATGGCTTATCCCTGTATTCCCAGGACCATATCTCATCTCTGTATTTGCAGGACTGTGCAACATTTTTTTTTATTCCCAGGGCCATGAGTCATCCCTCTATTCCCAGGATCATGGCTCATCTCTGGATCCATACCTGTGTTTCTAGGAATATGGCTTATATCTGTATTTCCAGGACATGGCTCCTCCCTGTATTCTCAGGACCATGGCTCATCTCTGTATTCCCAAGACCATGGCTAATCTCTGTATTGTCAGGACCATTGCTTCTCTCTGTATTTGTAGTACCTACCTCATTTCTGTATTGTCAGCAATGGCTCATCTCTGTATTCCCAGGACCATGGCTAATCTCTGTATTGTCAGGACCATTGCTTCTCTCTGTATTTACAGTACCTACATCATTTCTGTATTGTCAGCACTATGGTGCAACTCATTCATGGACCATTGCTCATCTCTGTAATCTCAGGACTATAGATTATCTATGTATTCCCTGGACCTGGTCTAATCTCTGTATCTCCAGGACCATGGCTCGTGTCTGTATTCCAAAAATATTGGATAAACTTGTATGCCCACAGCCATGGCTCATCTCTGTATTCCCAAGACCATGTCTCATATATGTGTGCCCAGGAGGCTGTCTTATCTCTGTAATCCCAAAACCATGGCTCATATCTGTACTCCCAGGACCATGACTCATCTCTGTCTTCCCAGGACCATGGTGCATCTCTGTATTTTCCTGGACCATGGCTCATCTCTGTATTCCCAGCAGCATGGCTTATCTCTGTATGGGCAGAGCCATGGCTCATCTCAGTATTCCCACCAAAATAGCTCATCTTGGTTCTGCCAAGACCATGGCTAATCCCTGTATGCCATGGACCATGGCTTATCTCTGTATGCCCAGCACCATGGTACATTTCTGTATGCCCACTGCCATGGCTCATCTCTGTATTTCCAGGACTGTGGCTCATCTCTGTATTCCCAGGGCCATGGCTCATCACTGTATGCCCAGGACCATGGCTCATGTCTGTATGCCCAAGACCATGGCTCATATCTGTATTTTCAGGACCATAGCTCATCTCTGTGTTCCCAGGATCATTGTTTATCTCCGTATTCCTGGCACCATGGCTCATCTCTGTATTTTTAGCACCATGGCTCAACTTGTATTCCCAGGACTATGGCTTATTTCTGTATTCCCAGAACCATGGCTCTTCTCTGGAACTCCAGACTATTGCTAATCTCTATATTCCAAGGACCATGGTTAATTTCCATAATCCAATGACCGTGGCTCATGTCTGTATTTTCAGGACCATGACTCATCTCTTTATTCCCTAGGCTGTAATTCATCTCAGGGCCATGGCTCATCTCTATTTCAAGGACTGTGTTTCATCTCTGAATCCCCAGGATTGTGACTCATCTGTGTATTCCCAAGACCATGGCTCATCTCTGTGTTCCCAGCACCATGGCTAATCTCTGATTCCCAGGACTGTGGCTCTTCACTCTAACCCAGCGCTGTGTTTATCTGGGTATTCCCAGGACCATGGCTCATCTCTTTAGGCCTAGCACCATGGCTCATCTCTGTATTCCCAGGAATGTGGCTCATAACTATAATTGCAGGACCATGGCTCATCTCTATTCCCAGGACCATGGCTTATTTCTGTATTCCCAGGATGATGTATCATACCTATATTCCCAGGACTGTGGCTCATCTCTGAATTTCCAGGACCATGGATCAATCTGTATTCCCAGACAATGACTTATCTCTATATTCCCAGGACCATGCTTCATATCTGTATTCCCAGGACCATGGCAAATTGCTGTATTCCCAGGACCACGGTCCATTATTGTATTCCCAGGACCATGGCTCATTTCTGTATTCCAAGAACCATGGCTCTTCACTGTATCCCCAGGACCATGGCTCATCCTTGTATTCCTAGGAATGTGGCTCATCTCTTCATTCCCAGGACCATGGCTCATCCCTCTATTCCAGCAGCAAGGCTCATCTCTGTATTTCCAGAATCATTGCTCATCTTTTTATTCTCAGCATTATGGCTCACCTCTGTATTCCCAGGACCATGGCTTATCTCTCTATGCACAGGATCATGGTTCTTCTCTTTATTCATGGTACCATGGTACATTGCTGTACTTTTATTACCATGGCTCATCTCTCACCCCAGGACCATGGCTAATTTCTCTATTCCCAGGAAAATGGCTCATCTCTGTTTTCCCAGATTTGGCTCATCTCTATATTCCCAAGACTATGGTTCATCCTTGTATAACAAGGACCATGGTTGATCTCTGTATTCCCAGGATCATGGCTCATCTGTGTATTTTCAGGACCATGGTTCATCTCTGTATTCCCAGGTACATTGTTCATTCCTGAATTTCCAGGACAATGGTTCATCTCTGTATTCCCCAAACCATGGCCCATCCATGTATTTTTATGACCATAACACAGGTACTTTTTATAGTTAGAAAAACCTTAATAGTAAATGAGGTGAGCCTGAAAGGCCAAAGTCATGAGCACATATATTATGTGTATTTGCAACTCATTAATAAAATAGATGTTCATTTAAAGCAGTAGTTCTTAGTTTTGCTACATATGATAATTTTTTTCCAAATTTTTACAAAAAGGTGATGTCTATGTTTGTCTCCAGAAATATAGAGTACATTGCTTTAATGCAATTTTGATTTTGGAAATTTGAAGAGCCCTTCAGGTGACTGCACACTTTAGCCAGATCTGGAAACCATTGGTTCACAGTTGAAAATGCATTAACTCTGTGTAGCTTCCATGTGTGCTCTGTGGAATTGCCTATTTTAGTGTTTCAGGCATGTGTTGATAGAAAAGAGATTTGCCATGTTGAAAAAAATAAAAGGTAATTTTCTTACATACTCAGCTGTTAAGGCAAACTGCCGGTCAAGGAAATGTCTTTGCAGTAGATCCATCTTGGTCTCTTGCTTTCATATTAAGAAATTATTTCATGCAAAAAAGGCCTAGGTTTAGTATAGGTTAAAAAAACATAAGTAACTGGGTGCAGTGATGCACACTTGTAATCCCAGCAGCTTTGGAGGCTGAGCCAGGATAATCATGAGCTCAAAGCCAGCCTCAGCAAAAGTGAGGTGATAGTAACTCAGTGAGACCCTGTCTCTAAATAAAATACAAAATAGAGCTGGGGGTGTGGCTCGGTAGTCAAGTGTCCCTGAGTTTAATTCCTGGTACCAAAGCAATTATAAGTAGGTTAAAAAGATCAAAAATGATAATGAAAGTAGTTATATATATATATATATATATATATATATATATATATATATATATATATATATATATAATATATTATATATATATAAATGTGTGTTGTGCACATTTTTACTATTATCCTATGATGAGAAATAAAAAATAAATTATTTAGCCATTATTTCCTAAACATAACCCAAGTCTATTTACCCAAATTATTCCCTTATAAAAATAAAAATCATGAGCTAGGGTTGTGGCTCAGGTATAGAGCATTTGCCTCACATGTGTGAGGTATGGGGTTCAATCATCAGCACCACATGGAAACAAATAAAACAAAATAAAGGTATTGAGTCCATCTACAACTAAAAAAATTTAAAAAATAAAACTATTTTAAAATGCTTTAATAGTAAAATGTAGTAAAGGCATTTAGTAAATAGAGCTAAAAATATTGTGCTTCTATTGCAGAGGTGCCACTTTTCAGTTTCTTGAATTCTTGAAAATGTTGCATGATTATATTGGCCTAGTAAAATCTTTGAGTTTCTAAGCAGGCAGTAGTGATTCTGAGTCCGAAACCTGACTAGCCTCTTAGTTCCTGTGATTTTGGACAATGTTATTAATTTAGAATAGCCATGTAAATATCATCTGAAAGAAAGGAAAAAAAAAGTCTAAATTGTAAAATTATCTCCATTTCCTTATTCTTCCATGTATCCAGGCCATTGCTAATGTTATCTTATAGCTGTTGTTATTAAAAGGCAGAATCTATTTGCCAAGAAATGAATCAAAAATGGCTTTTATGTTGTAGCCAGTAGAACACAGTATCAAAATGTGTGGGTATTATTTCCAGTATTAAAATGTCTTGAACTTTTTCTGTTTTTTTCTTTGTAAACTCCACCAACTCAAGGAGAAGAAGCTCATACCAGGCTTTTGAAGAAAAGTGGCCATTTGGGTGACAATGAAAATGCTGGAGCCAGCTCTCTTTCAGGAGCAGGGTTATCATGTCAAATAGCAGGGCTTAAGCATAAAGGATCCCTGCTGAAATCAGAACAGCCCAGCTACACCCAGTCTAAACCAGGCTTACTCATTAACTGACACTTTTAATCATAAATTCGTCAGTTTAAAGGGAGTTTGTAATACTTGATAACTAATCAACAAATACATCCAATGCAAACAGGATGCCAGAATTTAAGACATCTTGATTTCAAGTTAAATAAATAGAAATAGGCATGCAAGAAGTACTGATTTTAGTTTCCTTGATTTAATGTTGAAAGTTCTATTAAATTACTTTGAGTTATAGAGAAATGCATGTAGACATAAAAATATTCTTGGTACTTAAACTCACACCATACTCTATGACAAAAGATAAACCAGGCAACAATAACCATATCACTAGGGTGAAGGCCCTATGGTAAAATAAGGAGTATTCATATTTTTCTTCACAACTAAATTCTGTTATCAAGATTTAGACAGATGTGAATACATGAGAATCCTTCTTTCTGAGTTGCATCATTATTTTTCCCTGTCTAATATCTGAAAGGGCTACTGACTGCCAAGTAGCAGATGAAAAATATGATGTGACTTTGGGGACCCTCACTTCAAAGCACTCTCCTGTGTCTAATAGAAATTATTTCTTTTACATTTGATTCAAAGGAGAAATATTGTTAAAGAAGAAATGTTTTGTTTGTTTGTTTGTTTGTTTGTTTTACCTGTGATAGAAAAGGAGTGTTTAAGTTATTCAATTTCCTGGGTCAGGGAACCAGGACCCTCAGATGAGCACTTGAAATGTGGCAGCCATTTGCCACATGTGACTAATAAGTTCTTGGAATGTGGCTGATCTACATTGAGAAGTATTAAAAATGAAAAACAGTGTGAGATTTGAAAGTTTAATGGAAAATACATGTAGTTAACTAACAATTTTCAATGGTCATATATTAGAATGATAACATTTTGGATATATTGGGTTAAAATATAATAACTGAATTACAAATTATAATCATAATTTTATTATATAATAAAAATTAAATTATTTTATAACATTTAAATTCTTATAAAGTGCCAATTATCTGTGATAATATATATATTATTAGAATTTATAGTAATTTAATCATAAATCATTAAAATTATTTATTTCACTTGTTTTATTGTGACCCTGAAAAGTTTAGTTGCACATATATTTATCATTTTATTTCTATTGAACTTTGGTGCTGTAGAAGATTTTCTACTTTTTCAATATCTGACTACATCTCAAAATTTAGAACATTATCTGTTTGTGTTGGTGAATACCTGCAATTCTAGTGACACAGGAGACTAAAGAAAGTAGATCAAAAGCTTAGGGCCAGCCTCAATGACTTAGTGATACCCTGCCAAAAATAAATTTTGAAAGCAACTGGGCATATAGCTCAGTAATGCATCATTGAGGTCTATCCCTGGAACCAACAAAATAAACAAACAAACCTCATGCAGCCAGAGTATAAATGTTATAAAACCAAAACTGCAAAGTAACGATTACTCCATCATTTGCATTTATAAATCTATTATTGATATTATTGTTATTGATAATTGATATAACATTATATTTAACATTAAATATTTATGTCCCCTTGTATGGCCAGGCCTTCTTTGACATAGAAAGATTTGTCTGAAAAGGAATATAACCAAGATCCTGTCAATCTTGAATTTGCAGGCTGAGTGACCAGACACTCAGGGGCACAGGGGTCTGAGCTTGGTATTTTTTCTATTAAGGTAAAAAGTATTCAATCAGACATTATTGGCATGATAATTATTTAATTAGCAGAATAACCAAAGAATATATGGTAGGCTTCAATACCTAGGAGACATTTATCTCAGCCTCAGGTAAATCTGTGGAAACATCTTCAAGTTTTGTGATGCCTACATGACTGCCACAGGCCTTTACACTCTGACCTTTAGGGGCTAGAGCATTTGTAGAAATGGTAAGTCTGCAGGGCTAGGAACTATAAAACATAAGATAAGGGCTTGTTGAAAGTAGTCAGAACTATTGTGAGAACCCGGGTTAAACAGAGGTACAGCTTTTGAATCTGTTGACATTAGTCCAAATTTGATAGCTCAATATTTTGCCACCTCTGGCCCCATAATGAGGTTGAAAGTCAGACTACTACATTTTTTGTCCTGTACCAGATTAGTGACTTCAGCCTGGCCTGAAACTAAGTCTGTACCTTCTTGTCCATGCCCCTTCAGAGGGGATGTTAAGGACAGTGTCATGACATGAGAATTATGACTGATGTAAATAATTTATGTGTGGGAGTAGCTGTGGCCCATGGGCTTTTTTCTCTTTACTTCTCAGAAGTTACCCATTTGTGTGTGTGTGGTACTAGGGATTGAATTTAGAGGTACTTGACCACTAAGCCACATCCTCAGCCCTGTTTTATTTTCCATTTAGAGACAGAATCTCATTAAGTTGCTTAACACCTTGCTTTTTGTTGAGACAGGGCTGTGAACTCAAGATTCTTCTATCTTGAGCTTCCAAAATGTTAGGATTACAGGTATGCACCATCATGCCTGGCTTACCCATTTAGTGCATTTTCCAAACATATAGTAAACATGATTTTCCTAAATGTCATCTTTTCTTAGCTAATTCACTATATTATGAAGAATGCTTTCCTGTTGTACATTTCAAATAACACAGCATTTGAATTCATCTTTTTCACTGAGTTTTAAATAATTTTTTTAAAAATGTGTGTGTACTTTCACCTAAGTGAAAAACAATATTATAATGTGAAACTCTGTGAAAAGTATTTGTACCTTAGCTGGGATTGTCACTCAGCTGTAGAGTGCTCACCTAGTACAGGTGAGGCAATGGGTTCAATCCTCAGCACCACATAAAATAATAAATAAAAATAGAATATTAAAAAGTATTTGTACCTAATGCCACATATCCATATGTGGATGGATGCATGTCCATAATCCCAGCAACTCAGTACCCTGAGGCAGGGGGATCATAAGTTTGAGAATAAAAAATAAAAGTGAGAAAATATTATACTCAGTGGTTATAAACTCATAAAGATCTTTGAATCTCTTGAATATTTGTTTTTTTGTAAGCATAGACAGCAAGTTTAGGCTCTCCTCAAGAAATTTTAGAGTGCAATGTCTTTTCAGTATCTGCTATGTCTTTGCAAGAACCTGGCCCAAGGTGCCCATGTCTGCTATGTTTGTTGAATTACTTAGAGAATATCAACCTTCATGTAATTATTTCTTCCTATAGAGAAGCCTGAGTTTGGGGAATGGAGCACATTTTTGGACTAGCTGATACTCTAGAGGTTAAAATAATATTATGTATAGGTTTTATTTACATAAATAATGTATTGAAACATTAATATTACTTTACCCAAATTTTAGGTTTAGCTTCCTAGAAACTCACTGCAGGTCAGACATATTTATCCTGGAACTGAAGAAAAAAGCAAAGATGATTGGTGTCCTCTTTACTTTTACTCATCTAGGGAAGACAGATAATAAGGTGTCAGAATTTGAAAGGAGAATAAACCATACCAAAGAATTAGGAGAAAAAAATCTTCTAGTGTGTTTGTGTAGGAGTCTCCAAGGGAAGACTCACTACATGCAGATTGGAAGGCATAGTGTAGTGCCTCAATGTGGAGGTGGTCACCAGATATTGAAGCACAGAGGATGGTGAATGGAGAATGTCCCATTTTAGTCTCACTTTCTAATTAGCTACAAAATGTAATTTGCCACTAGTATTTGAAAGATTAAAAAATGTTTTCAAAGAGAAAAGATACAAATTTAAGGATAATATTATCTTCAAACTAAGGTCAATTGTTGAGCCTATAAAATAACATTATTAATGGTTGAATTAGTTCTTAATTCTATCCATGATTGTAATTTTTTGTTGTTTTTGTGAAGCTATTTCTAGACTGTCAGTTTAGACGAATTTAGATATGGGTAATAAGTGGCTTTTTTCTAAGTATATATTCTGGGAAATTCTAAAGTATCAAATATACAGCTCAAAGATCAGGCGTCAAGGGCTTGTTTTTAGAGGAAAGAGTATACAAAGAATGTAAAGGGGCAAATATTTGCCTCAACAAATATTTTCAGTGAATAGTGTATACAGCTTCTGAAAATTTGTTTTTTTTTTCTGTTATGTTTGATAACATGTATTTAAATGCAACATTTGAGAAAAATAAATAAAAATAAAAATAAAAAATAAAAAATAAAAAAGAATGTAAAGGGGGAATCAAGCAAAGGAAGGTATAACTTTCATATTTTCTGGGCATATTAATAACTTCCAGTAATCACGACTACTTAAAGGTTGAGGCAGAAATGTCACAAGTTCAAGCTTGGTGGAGCAACCCAGTGAGACCTTGTCTGAAAGGGAAAAAATAAAGTAAAAGGGCTAGGGATGTATCTCAGTTGTAGAATGTCCCAGTACCACAAAACAAAATAAAAATTCCAAGTGAAAGAATCTTGTACACTGAAGCCAGCCTATAATTATAATTTTTTAGATAATGGTGTGTATGTTCATTTAGTCTGCCATGATATGGCCAATGTTGTATGGGTTGTACATAGGGGAGAAATTTAAGCTACATTTTGTTACAAATACTTTGTTCTGAGCACTGAGTATAAAAGTGTCCAACTAATTGTTTTTGGTGGAAAAATGGAAATATACAGAGTGAGTATGTGAATCACCATGTTTAAAATAGGAAAGATCTTCTAATCATAATGGGAAGGGAGCTTTTCACTGCTGTAGCAGAACAACAAAATTGGAGTAATACCTGTCTTCCACCAGCTATTTCCTAAAATGGCCTGTATAATGTCCCATCTTTCTCTTACAATTTCCATGCTGTATGCATGTTTTCTATTGTCACCTTCCTGACTTATGTATTTTAGAAGCTGTTACACATAAGTAAAGTGCACCTTTTTTTTCTGTATTTCTATCAGAATATGTAACTTAAGTGTGGAGTTGTAGAGACACCCAATTTATAGAAAACTAATCATAAATATAGATGTTATTCTGGGGATTGCAACTGACACTTCAAGTTAGTGAAATTCTATAGGAGTTACCTCAAAACTTGTGGCATCTCTAGTAAGTGGTATCAGAATGGAATTATTGGATGACTAGTTGTTGAAATATTGTTGTACAAATTGGCACATTTGCCATCAAAAGTTGATTGCAGAGTCAAGTGAGGTGGCACATACCTGCAATCCAAGGGACTTGAGAGAATAAGGCAGTAAGGCAGGAAAAAGGTAAATTTGAGGCAAGTCTCAGTGATTTAGAGAGGCCCTAATCAATTTGGTGTGTCCCTGCCTCAAAATTAAAGAAAAAAAATAAAAAGTTTTGGGGATACAGCTCAGTGAGAAAGTGCCCCCCGGGTTAAGTCTCCAATTTAAAAAGAGGCTGTTGCAGAAAGAAAATATCACATATCAGAAACTTAAACTAAATCTAGGTATGCATTTATTCACTTGTGAAAACTGATGGCCTGAAAAAGGGAGTATTTCCACACTGTCAGTGAGGTATGTTAGGGTGCAAGAACCTTTCAGAATTCTTTTTTTTTTTTTTTTTTTTGCATGTTTAGTATTCCTTCACTCTCTACTTAAAAATGGGCAATGTGGGGACCCATTTCCACAGCAAGAGTGGTTCCCCAAATCTGGGAGTGTTTAACCTGATGTGTCACTTTATTTATGAACTGTGGGTTTAACAGTCTACTTATGTAATATTATTTTCTATTGTTTCTTTTGTCATATCTTTGTGCCATGTAATTCAAGTTTTTCCAGGTATTTGTTTTATAATAGTTTCATTGATAAGATTTTTATTTTATTGTTTGTAAAGCTAAGTTGTACTTATGTGGTCTGAAGAAAGAAAAATTATTTTTTTAAATAAAGTACTTGTCTTGTAGTATGTTTAAATAATGAGAATATAGACAACTTGGATACTGATATTCAAATAAATGTGTGGGCTTTTGGAAGTTTTGGGTGTCACACATATCATGTACCTTCTACACATGCAGGTGACCACTGTTCTATGAGTGTTGTTAACACTTGTAATATTGCTATGTATATCTCAAGTATCATTGCTTTGTTTTTGTGCTTCTTTTGAATATTCAATAACTTATTATAACTCTTATTTAGCCATTAGATTTATCTTGTAAGGGTTTTTCTTTACTTCAGTGTTTTACTTCACTTATGCTACTTTCTGAGTTTTATTATACAAAATTTATTCATTAGTTTCACTCCTTATAACTAACTATTGGGGCTGGTGACATAGATCAGTATATAGAAAATGCTTACTTTGCCTGCATAAGGCCATGGGTTTAATTCTCAGCACCACAAAAAGTTTTATACTGAATGATTTAGGTCACTCCCCTATGTGAGATCCAGCTCTTGTAACTCTCATTACAACTTATGTCAAATTAAAAACTGTGACAATAATCATATGGTTGATGTGATATGTATTTACTCATTTTTACTTCAGGAACCATTGACATTCAGGGATGTGGCCATTGATATCTCTGAAGAGAAATGGAAATACTTGGACCATGCTCAGCAGACTTTATATGAAGATTTGATGTTAGAAATCTACAGAAACCTGGATTTTCTGGGTGAGCATTAATATCTTTCAGAATTCCTAATTCATCATGAATATTTAATTTTTAACTTTGTAGAATATCTCTTGGTAGCTTCTATTCTGCAAGATGTTTTAGATTTTTGTTTTTAGGATTAAATTTGGGCATTTGCTTATGTATAAAAGAAAATGTTAAAGAGTTTTTTTTTTGTTTAACCTATCTTTTCAAAATAGTGTCCAAAATCCAGAGATTGAAAATTGTTTCATAGTATTTTTTTTTTTTTTAATTTAGGCTTACATGTTAACAGTGTAAATGATTCATTGTACATAGATAGAGGATAACATATCAATTCTCTAGTTGTAAGTTGTATAGAATCACAACATATATGCAGTCATACATAAAGTTAGGGCTATGATGTCCATCATATTCCGCCACCCTTGCTGTCCCCCATGCCCCCTCCTCCCTTACACCCCTGTGAACAGAGATCCACCATTGTTCCCATGTCCTTCCCCACATTATGGATCAGCATCCACTTATCAACGAGTACATTTGGCATTTGGTTTTCTGAGATTGGCTTACTTCATTTAGCATGATATTCCCCAACTCCATCCATTTACCTGCAAATGCCATAATTTTATTCTCTCTTATTGCTGAGTAATATTCCATTGTGTATATATACCACAGTTTCTTTATCCAGTCATCTATCGAAGGGCATCTAGGTTGGTTCCACAATTTAGCTATTGTGAATTGAGCTGCTATAAACATTGAAGTGGCTGCATCATTGTAGTATGCTGTTTT
>PVHX01025414.1:0-22411 GCA_004024805.1 Geosciurus inauris | reverse complement strand
ACCAGGGACTGAACTCAGGGGCACTCGACCACTGAGCCACATCCCCAGCCCTATTTTGTGTTTTATGTAGAGACAGGGTCTCACTGAGTTGCTTAGTGCCTCGCCATTGCTGAGGCTGGCTTTGAACTCGCGATCCTCCTGTCTCAGCCTCCCTAAGTGCTGGGATTACAAGCGTGAGCCACCGCGCCCGGCTTTATTTTTCTATTTAGCTTCAAATGTGTCTCACTCTAGGCCAGAGGTCCTGGGTTTTTCTTTGTCCATCTATGAGCAGGACAAACTCTTTTTCTGCTTGTCAGGTTTAAGCCCTTCGTGTGGCACCAAGCGGGCTGTTAGGAGCTCAATAAATCTCTGGGGAATAAAGAAACCTTTGCTTAGAGTTGGCACTGTAATTGGTTCAGGAATCAGCAGGGTGCAGGTTATTTATGCTGCGAAGGAAGTGCCGGAGGTGATGTGAACTTCCTTCGGCCTTCAAGCCAAACATTATTTCTTGTCTTCGACATTTTACTCCTAGGGTAAATTGGGGACATTCGGGTGGGGACGGAGAAGGTAAATGCCTCTTATTCGCGGACACACATGAGCCTTGGCCCGCCTACGAGTCTCGACGGGTTCCGCAGAGTACCCACCCGGCTCAGATCTCAAAGGCGCGGGATATGACAGAGGGGGCGTGTCCTGGATCCGGGTAACGGTTGCCAGGGAACCGGAGCACAGGGTGGCACAGGTCCCTGGAGGTGTGGACACCATCTACAGTCCGAGCCTCCCCTCCGCATGCCTGGCGCGTGCGCGAGGACCTGAGGGCGACCCTTCGCCCGGAGGCTGAAGCCGACAGGGCGCTAAGAGAGCGAGAGGCTTTTTGAGGCTCAGGGACTTTGGACGCCAAGGTTCCTCCCAGCCTAACTGAGGAATCCGCGGGGTCACAGCCGCACCCGTGCATCTCTTTGCCAGAGCCGCGCCTCACTCCAGAGCCTCCCTTCCCAAGCTTGGGGCGCCCTCTGCAGGCATACAGACAAACGTCTACCCACCCACCCCACACACACCAGTCGCCCACAGTCCCAAGAACAAAGCTTGGGATGCTCACATTCAATCCATTCAACAAACACTAAGCGTCTAGTCTGGATCCTCTGCCTACAACCATTCACTCCCCTGCACCCTTGCATCCACGGAAAACTTGATTGACTTCCCAGGCCTTGGGCCCTCTTCCCTCACCCGATGGCTAAGGCGCCCTCCAAGTTCTCTGACTCCTGGGGCAGGGATTTGCTCAGACTAAAGTAGTGTAGACTGTGCAGTTTCCTTTGAGAAGCACGAGGCTAGCTAAACTGAGCGGAGCTGAGTTGCCTTGAGGTAGGGCAAGACTTTCTCAGGGTTCACACACGGAACCGGGAGTGCTCAGCCCCACAAAGGCAACGGGGCTGAGTACAGGGTGAACTAAGTGACGTTTGTAGGCTCTGTGCAGAAACTGTATCAAATCTACTTCCCTGACCACCTAGCACCACCCCCAGTGGACTGTCTAAACCAATAGCTGGGGGTTGGTATCTTTAATGGAGCCTGTATCTTCTCCCTTTTTATAGTAAGTACCTTCAGAACGCTCTGACGCCCCCTCTTTCCCTGATTCCTCTTCACCTCCCTCATATGTAAATGTTGGTCAAGGCTTAGAACTTGGAACTTGAGCCTTTTCTATCTACACTCATTCTCTTGGTGACCTCATTGTCTTGCAGCTTTAAATACCATCCATATGCTCCCAAATTTGTATCTTCTGCCGGAAGCTTTACCCTGAATTCCAGACATAAGCCAACTACCTACTGTCCAACTTGCAGCTTCAACTTAACAAGTCAAAACCAGGCTCCTCTCCACAAACTCATTCCTCTGCAATCATCCACATTGGTAATTATAATTCCATCTATTGAGGTATTCAAGCCAAAAACCTTACAATATTCTTGCTTCTTCTTTCTGTCTTACCCTATATAAAACCCTGTGCCCCCTCAGCAAAGTCCATTGGCTCTACCTTGTTTCCAGAACTGAGCACCTTCTCACCAACTCCAAACACCATCCATCTGCCCCCTGGATTATTGCAATAACCTCCAGCCCTACCTCCCTGTTTCCATTTGTGTACCACTTTGGTCAAGTCTACACTCAACAGCTAGAGGGAGCCTTTTAAAACATAAATCAGATTATGTCACACCTCTATTCAAACTCTCCAGTGGCTCCCCATCTCTGTAAAATATAAACCCTACAAAGGCTAACAAAGCCCTGAACTGTGTGGTCCTGTTATTATCTGACTGTATGTCTTACCATTCTCCCCTTTTGGCATCCTGGCTATTCCTCAAACACACTGTTGCCTCAAGACCTTTGTACCAGTGGCTTTTTCTACCTAGCACATCTTCCCCAGGTCTCTGTATGGCTTTCTGCCCGACTCCTCCAGATGTGCTTTCTGCTGCATATTACCAGTAAAGGCTTCCCTAACTGCCTTATTTAAAATAACACCCTTTCCTTGCTTCCTACCCTTCTTGCCTTCTTCATTTTTCTTCATAGCACTTACTGCAATCTGACACACCATGGAGTTTTCTTGTTTGCTTATTAATTGTCTATCTCCATTATAATAAAAATCCTGCAAGAGCAGATGTGTGTATCTGTTTTGTTTACTGCTGTGTCTCACTGTTAAGAACAGTATCTGACACACAGGACACCCTCAATGCATACTTTTTGTGTGAATGTGATATAAATGTCTTATTTATTATTTCATTATTTCACTCTTTTCTGCTGATTCTCAGAATCTTTCCCAACAGGCACTTCAAATGGTTGGTGTTGAATTGAACTGAAACCTCGATGCCAGCTTTACATGATACCACTGTACCATTTAAGGACTTGGCAGGAAACAAAAAGACATACTCAAAAAGGTTTATTGTAAAAGAATTTAGTGAAGGAACCACTTACAGAGGGAGTGGCAGGGTTGTTATAGACAACTACCACACATGAATTAGTATAGCTACAAACCTCGGGCCATCTCTTCTTCTAGACAAAGTGTACACTAAATGTACTGCCTGAAATTCTGCCCACTGAGAGGACTTTCCTTATCCACCCCTTGATAGAGCTGTAAGCAGCTGCCTATTTGTCATGATGTCAGCATACCTTGACCCATGTGGAAATCAAGACCATGAGTTTTCTCCCTCTGTTAACTGTTTATAGAGAAAACTCCATAAAGCCATAAGTGTGATCAGAGGAAGAAGCAGAAAATAACATGTGTAGGTGTCTGCACCATCTTCCTATGCTTTTACTCATGCCTTCTGAAACTTCGGTCTGGTTTCCTATATAAAATGTCCATTTAATAGCGAATGCTATTGTGCACATTGATAGGAGATAGACAGATGCAAGTGGTGGGAACACAAGATTAAGGGAATAATTCTATAAAATGAGCCCACTGTGCTGACTCCCCACACTCTTTCTTTTCCAACAAGCAGTTTACCTGCAGCTCTGCCTCACTGAAGTGGCCAGGACATGTCACATTTTTCAGCAAACTACCTGTTATCTGCAGGAGAAATGCAGGTTCAAAATCATGTCAATAAGAAGAACACAAGACACCCTGAAGGGGGAGACTTTTGTGACACTTTCATAGACCAGATCCCAGAACTCAGGTAGATAAGGATAATTGCTCCTAATCATAAAGTCTATAAGAATTTATGGTTAAGAATCCAATTAGAACTGGTCAGCATGGGCCAAAATAACCTAAAAAGGTCATGACAGCCCTGATGGGGAGAATCACGGTCTCTGGGACAAGAGTCCCCTGTGTTTCTCTTTTGCTAGCAAAGCAATAGAACTTCTTTTTCCTTTTTTCTCAAAAAAAGAAAGAAAGAAAGAGAAGAAGAGAAAGAAAGAAAGAAAGAAAGAAAGAAAGAAAGAAAGAAAGAAAGAAAGAAAGAAGGAAGGAAGGAAGGAAAGAAAGAAAGAAGGAAAAAGAGAAGGAAAGAGACAGATAGGTCATGGCAGTGGTGACTTGAAAGTCTGATGTCATTCTGCTGTCAATCAAGTCAAGAGGTATACTTGGGTAGGACTCTCTGGACACTTCTTTGGGATTCCCAATAAACTGGAGTGCAGGAGAGACATGCAGTCCCTCTCCTCTCTAAAACCCATTTTCTCTCTTGAGAATGCCCCCCCCCTTTTTTTTTTTGGTACCGAGGATTGAACTCAGGGGTACCCAACCACTGAGCCACATCCTCAGCCCTATTTTGTGTTTTATGTAGAAACACGGTCTCACTGAGTTGCTTAGCACCTCGCCATTGCTGAGGCTGGCTTTGAACTAGCAATTCTCCTGTCTCAGCCTCCCAAAGTGCTGAGATTACAGGCGTTCACCACTGCGCCTGGCTTCCTTTTCCCCTTTTCCATCCCTTCTAATAAACACTTGCTCTGAGCAACTTGCAAGAATCAGGGTTTGAAGGTGAAAATGTCTTTTACTGCTTCAGTTTCCTGGAAGACCCCAGCATTGTAATAATTGATGGTATTTGATCATCAGCTATAGATAGGTCTGGGGTTCAGAGGTGAAGGTCAGAGTTGCAGGAGGCCTAAATTTATCCCTAATCCTCACTGGTGCCTCTCTCCTTTTTGGTGAGGCCAGTGATGAAAACTCCTTGGTGCCCTCAGAACAACAGTGAGAGCCTAGGGTGGCCTCCAGTGTCATCACAGTGTCTGTTTAGCCACCATCTGGGAACCAGACAAGAAGTGTTGAAAGGGAAGTCCCAGGAACCCCATCCCATGTCTCAGGCCTCTGGGATTCCACCTTCTGGCTCTGCAAGCACTTCCCCTTCCCCTTTTCACCATTTCACTAAATCTAACACCTAGGTCAGAGGAACCACTAGAGGGAGCCTGACCTGGAACATCCCCCTTCCTTTTTCCCTTCTCTCAATCCTGGGAACCAAGAGGGGAATTCTAATGAGAAGAACTGGCCAGCTCATATTCAGACAAATCCCCAAATTTCAAGGAATCAACGGGGGAGAAAATAGGATTTCTCATCCTTATGAGAAAGGCCAGAAGAAAGGGCTTCGAAAGAGGAATTAATATATGGGATACTTGCTAAACCATCCTCACTCGAGCTCTAGACTCTAGGATGAAGAGGGAGGAATGTTTCCCTCATAAGTTATTGACATTTTATTTTTTTAATATCTTTATTTATTTATTTTTATGTGGTGCTGAGGATCGAACCCAGTGCTTCACGCATGCGAGGCAAGCGTTCTACCACTGAGCCACAATCCCAGCCCCATATTTTATTTTTTATCCATTATTATTGTTAGTAGTAGTAGTATTAGCAGCAGCAGTAGTAGTAGTATCTTGCAGTACTGAGGATTGAACCCAGGGCCTCATGCATGCTAGACAAGTGGTATACATGCTACCACTGAGCACTGGTATACCCAACAGTATTTCTGATCATTTACTATGTGCTAGACTCTGTATCAAGCAAGTGTTTTACCACTATTTACCTTACTTACTTTTCCCAACCACACTTTGAATTAGTATTTATTATCTTCATATTATTGTTCCTGTTTTACACATAAGGCTCACACAGCTCACAAGTGCTAGTAAGTGCTGGAGCTGAATCAGATTGAATTTGGGGTCCCCCTCTGAAATTGAGAGCCACTTCCTCATGCTGAGAATAGAAGCTGAAGGTCTGTCTTCCTCACATCCCTGTGGTCTAACACCAAGAAAACTGAGAATGGAAGTTCCCCCCTTCTCCCAGGCCTGTCTAACATAAGGCACAATAAATTAGGAACCCTTGTCCCAGGCCCCACCCCACCCATATGTCCCATGACATAGCACAGACTAACTAAATCTGCATATGTCTATTTCCTGCCTTTTGCTTCTTCTCCTTTAATATTCTGCTAATTTTCAGGAATTTCAGAAATGGAAAATTGGAACAATAAGTTTCTTCCATCTTCCTTCAAAGTTGGCTTTGAATAAAGCCTATTTTCCTACTACTTTGACTCTGAATATTTCTAGAGTAGTAAGTGTTGGAGTCTAACCTCTTCCTCCCTGGGCGGAATCTTATAACATAAGATAACATAAGCACTGTATCTGCCCAGTAACATAAGCACTCACTAAATATTAACCATTGTGAAAAACATGCTCACCTGCCCAAACACAAAGATCGTACTGAGAGAAAAAAGGTACAGAGAAAGCAAGGTTTTTAATGACAATCTTTCAAGATCAGGTATCTGGGTGAGCAGACACACCTAGAGTAGTTACATTCCTCATTTTATTCCCTAGTGCACAAAAGTCCCTCACCCAGTTCGTCATTGGCTGAATACTGTGGGGTGTACAGTCTTCCCCAACATCATCTAGGTTTTACTGTCTCCTATTGAGTTATTTAAAGAAATGTACCTTAATTTTTCCCCACCTCCCTTTGCTCTCTTGTGGTGGGAAGGCCCTTTTGGGGGAAATGAGTGCCTCTTGGTGCCTACATAGTTAATCTGTGAGATAGGCTGGGACCTCTTCCCTGTTACCTCCTGTTTGTCAAGGGGCTGTGAATTTTTCACACTCTTGTGTTAACTGCTTGTAACTTTTCATTCTGTTCTCCCTTCCTGTGCTTTTCTTATATCCGTTTTATATTTAAGGCTAAATACTATATTCTGAAAATGGACCACTGGACTTTCTATTCTTACAACAATAATTATTATTCCATCCTTTCACTCAGATATTTGTCCATTAACTCATCTATCTATTCATCTTTCCATGGATATATCCATTCTTCTGCCTACAATGGTTTTGTTTATTCTGGTTGCTCCAACCCTAATCTTCTCTGTACTGCTCTGTTCCCTGGAAGGCTGACCTCTACATATTGCATTATGCAGGATCCCTCACCCTCTGGCTTCTGTTTGGATTTGGCCAATGGGAAGCAGCATCAGATCAGTGGATGGAAGGAGAGAGAAATTGGAGTGTTCATTCCCGGCATCCTTCATTGTGTAGGTGTCTTGATAGTGAATAATTTCATTCATGGCAATTGTTCTCAAAAATAGTGAAACTGATCTTGAAAATCAGTATCAGGTCCTTGTTCCACCAGTGTTGAAGATCAAATACCCGAGAAATGCCAAGGCAAGAAAACAAGTTTTATTCAAGGGATAGAACAGAGAGAGAGATGTTTCCTTTCTTCTCATGTCTCACATGACCAAAAGACTGGAAGAGAACCCTCCAGGGGGTGATTGCTTGTGTTGAAAAGTGGGATCCTTTCCCTCTCCCTAAGGCTGTTAGCAACTGGTTCATGGGAAGTGTTATCTGCCCATTTCCTTTTCTTTGATAATCAGCTACCTGTCCTTTGCCCTGGTCTCAGTAGTCTTAGGACAACAGCATCAACATCACCTAGAATCTTGTTAGAAATGTAAACTCTCAGATCCTACTCCAGACTTACTAAACCAGAGACTCCAGAGGTGCGTCCAACAAACTATCATGGACACAGATACAACTTCCAGGTGTCTCTAATGCATGCTAAAGTTTGAGACTTACTGAACGAGAGTTACAGATCCTTTTGGATAGTCTCCCGTACGTGGATCCATCTCTAACAAAAGCTCTTGGAATAGTATTCTTTCCTTTTGCCCCTTCAGGTTTTGATATGATAATGACTTCCTGCCTTTGCTAGACCAAAGTGCCTCCTCACCATCCCACAACAGTTCCTTAATCAGGACCCCACCTCTTAAACTGTCCTTTTATTAAAATCTTTCTGGTTAAAACTTCTTTAAAAATGTGTGATATTGTGCAGTATATATTTGATCTTCCTGCTCCTTTCCTTGACAAATAGCGTCTAAACTTCTTGAAATTCCTGCAGTGACAAGAGTGTTTTTTGTATGCTAATGAGATGACTACGGATCTAGCCTGCCTAGATAGCCTTAGGGTAGGACTTGTTTGTCTGGGAGTTTGTTAACCTAAAGGTAAAATGGTTGGAACTTTCAGCCCCATCCCCCACACTGCCAGAGAGGGGGGCAGACTGAATTAATAAACCAATAGCTAATGATGAAACCTATTATGCTTTCATACTAAAGTTTTTATAAAACCTGCAGGGAGAATTGAGTTTAGGAGTCTTCTGAAAAGCTGAACAAGTGGAGGTTCCTGGAGGAGGCCAGAAAAGGAATGGAAGCTATTTTCCTTCACCCATACCTGGCCCCATGCTTCTCTTTCTTCTAGCTGCTCATCTGTATCCTTTATAATTTCTTTTATAATAAACAGTAAATGTTTTCCCTGAGTTCTGTGAGCTACTTTAGCAAGTTAAACCCAAAGAGGGGATCGTGGGAACCCCTATACATAACTGGTAGGTCAGAAGCACAGGCAGCAACCTGTTTTTGTGACTGGCAACTGAAGTAGGTGGCCATCTCATGGGATTGAACCCTCAACCTGTGAGATCTGACACAATCTCAAGGTAGACAGTGTCAGAACTGAATTGAATTAGAGGACACCCAGCTGATGTCTGCTGTAGAATCATCTGCCAAGAAATTGCTGGGTAAGGGAGAACCCCAAGTATTGAGTAATCAGAGTAAGAAAAGTGTTTGATTTTTCCCATACGCTTACAGTGTGCCATTTATTTCCTGCCAGGATCCTGACTGATAGAGAAAATGGTATCAGAAGCGATACCAGGAAACAAATTCCCAAAATGGAATCCTAGGACTGGGTTGCTCAGGTATTTGATGAGTGCATGGATAATCTTCTTTCATGGGAAAACAGGACACAAGCAAACTGGACTCAGAAGCCTCAAAATTACTTAGAATATCACCAGTAAGACATAGGATGAAACCCGTAAGACAAGACTTAGAAGTATCTGAATCAATTAATTGCTATGGCCACAAATGATGACAAATGGTGATTTACATATATTTTGAAGGGTTTGCTGTTTCTAATTGTGCTAGCAAAATTATATTTTTTAAACAAAGATAAGGTTAAGATCATGACCTTCTAACTCAAGGCAGGAATAGATATCCAGATATCTTCTACTAAAGTCTTAAGAAATATTTATTTTATGTAGTCATGTGGCAGACATGGCTGAGAATCAAACCCAAGATTCAATTGTATGAACTGTAGAGTTGCAACACCAGATAAATATACAAGCCTACCATATCCCTTATGCTGAAATAGAGGCACTATTGGGAAGGAGAAGGACTCTGAGACTTGGGATGGAGATATAAGGACAGAAATGAACAAAGCTGAGAACTTTGAACCTCCAACCTCCCCCTCTAAAACTTTGATGGCAGTATATCATTTCCACTTCCTCTGAAAACTGTGAAGAATCCAGCATTGCCTTCCACTAGAAAATGTTTTAATAACTCCTTGGAAATGGATGTGCCTTTTTCCCTCAGGACCTACCAAACCACCCCTCATAATTTCCAGGCCCGTATGAAGGTTTGACCCTGACATTGCCTAGACAGGAAACCATAAGATGTGCTCTAAGTACAAGAGCATATATGCTGAAGGACTTGTGTTGAGAGAATCCTGGGGACAAGTGAGGACAAATTTATTGATGCAGTGTGTTCATCCAGAATTTCTATAATACATTTGGCCAGTAAGGTTCTAACTTTTCAATCTGATGTTCATCATAGACCACCGTTAGGTTTTCAGTAAACAACCTAACAAATTATTAAGCATGCTCCCGGGTGGTCCGCTAATATAATAATATTCCAATCTGGAATGGCCCCCAATGTGTTGAAAACTTGGTCTCCAGTGCAGCAATAATCAGAGGTGGGAAATGATTTGTGATACCAGTCTTGGAGATTAGGATTGGGTCTTTGTTTTCCCAGTGTTGAAGATTAAACATTCAAGAAACTCCGGGACAAGTGTAGAAAGCAAGTTTTTTCTAAGAAAGGGATAGGGGTAGTAGACATCTCCTAAAAGAAGGGGGCCCAGAGATGGGTGTCCATGGGAGTGGGTGTGTCTTGCTCTTTTATAGACCCCAGCACACCCCCCACCCCTCCACCCCCGCTTCTCTTTCTTCTGTGTGTACATGTCTAAGGGCAGGAAGGAGCAGCACAGGAGGTAATTGTTAGCAACTTCTTCTGCTGGGAATTGTGATCATGGGAGGTTAGGGGAGGTTAGCTATTAGCAACACATTGTCTTTTCTTTGATACCCAGCCCTCCTATTCTCAACTTCCATCATCTATTGCCTACACTGATTGTCAGACCCTTCCCTCCTCCCTTCAGTTTGCTGAGGAATGTGACATTTCCTGCTCCCTCAGGCCAAGTGGGGCTGCAGGCAGGTTGCTTTTTGGCAAAGAAAACATCTGCGAGGAGTCAGTGTAATGGATTCATTTTATAGAATTATTCCCTTAACCTCATGTTCCCACCATCCTTATATATTTGTCCCCTTACAATTGGATCATGAGGGCTCTAACATCATCAGTGGATTAATCCATTTGATGGATTGGTAATTCGAATAGATTGTTAGAAAAGTGTAGGATGTAGGGTCTAGTTGGAAGAAGTAGGTCACTGGAAGCATGCCCTGAAAGAGTTTATTTTGTCCCTGGACACTTCCTTTCTCTTCTGCTTCCTGGCTGCCATGAGCTGAGAAGGTTTCCTGTGCCACACCTTTCTGCCATGATATTCTGCCTCACCTCAGGCCAAACGAACTGGCCAACCATGGACTGAAGACTCTGAAACCATGAGCCAAAATAAATCTTTTCTTCTTTTAAGTTGTGTCAGATATTTTGGTCACAGTGATGAAAAGTTGATTAACTTCACATCTAAGCCATTAGTGATAAGGTGAATGAAATTACTACATAAACTATAGGAATGATTGGTAATCAGCATATTTGCCCATGGGATATGTGGGATAGCAAATTGATCATGGTATCCTGAGTAATGAAATAGATGAACAGCTTACTGATATGCTAATTGACATATAAAAGTGAAAAAAATTCTAGACCTTATGGGTAGAAAATTGATTCAAGTAACATTGGAGATTGACATCTTTTACCCTGTTCCTCAACTTCAGTAAGTTCCTCAGACCTGAAACCCTTTGATTGGGTGGAAAGTGGGAGGTCCTGGATCTCTCTCACAGGTGAATTCTATTCTATTCTATTCTATCCTATCCTATCTATTCTTCTTCCTAGTCAGTGTTTCTCAAAGTGTGGTGAAATTTCTGAGCTTCTAGGGATGGAGATGAGCTGCAAAATAGTGACCTGGATCATTTTTACACATGAAGAAAGAGGCACAATGTTAAAGGGCAGTTTGGATTTTAAAATCAATATATACCATAGTTAGATGTACTACTTCAAAATATTTACTTGATATTTTTCATAAAGCTGATAGTTTTGAATGAAGTCCAGAGAAAGAAAGGCCTCTACAGGCTCCAGGGAAAGTTGTTTTATTGCTTAGGGCTAACAACACATAAGTCCAATGAACTTTAAGTTCCTGTAGGAACTCCAAATAGGAGAATCATAGCAAAGACACTTAGACAGTAGAAGTTCAGGCCAAAGTTCTTCTGCTAACAATTATTTTCTTTTTGAAAAGCAATTCCTGATTTGCCACTGGGTCAGACAATAGTTCAACCAGTGACAATACCACCTAAGAATGTTGTCTACAGTACATTGCTTCAGGGCTGGGGCCTTCTGGGAAACTGAGGCAGCATGAAAATCCCCCTCCTTCAAACTCCAATTCTTGCGATCAAGTCAGAAAGATTTCAGACATGTCTCTCAGAGTGAGTTTATAAGAAGAGATAGGAAAGGGGAAAGGGGACACTCTCAAGAGAGAGAGTATGTCCTCTCAGAGAGCAGAGGGACCGCGTGCCTCTCCTGCACTCCAGTTTTATTGGGGGTTCCAGAGAAGTATCCAGAGAATCCCACCCAAGTTCACCTCTTGACTTTCGGCTGACAGCAGCATGACATTAGATTTTCAAGTTCCCACTGCCATAACTCTAGGTCACTTTGGCCCACACTGACCAGTTCTAATTGGATTCTTAATCATAAATTCTTAGAGTTTATGACTAGGAACAATTATCCTTATCTCCCTGAGTTCTGGGATCTGGTCTGTGAAAAGGGCCACAAAAGTCTCCCCCTTCGGGGTAACTTGTGTTCCTCTTATCAACATGATTTTGGACCTGCATTTCTCCTGCAGATAACAGGTAGTTTGCTGAAAAATGTGACATGTCCTGGCCACTTCAGTGAGACAGAGCTGCAGGTAAATTGCTTGTTGGAAAAGAAAGAATGTGGGGAATCAGCACAGTGGGCCCATTTTACAGAATTATTCCCTTAATCTTGTGTTCCCACCATTTGATCTCTCTTCCCTATCACAGAAAGATTAGAATGCAAACATTATCCTGGAGCTGATAGTAAATAGCCCCCCTTTATCTTGGCCAGACTGTAGGCTGCTTAGGTTCTCAGAGCTGAAGCCAAGCTAAGCAGAAAAGAGGGGAAGCCACTGAGGGGGAAGGAGGGAGGGCAGGGTCTGGTTTTGCCAGAAAGGGGGGTAAAGGATAATCCCCGGAAAGGGACAAGGAGGGGAATTTTGGACAGAGAAAGTGAAAGCTCTGGGCCATAAATAGGAGGCAGCCACAGACTCATACAGGCTCCCACTCTCATACTCCTAGACCCCCTCATATCCCACAAGGACACCTGTGCGCTCCCACCACTCTCCTGAAAGCCTACCAGAGACTCAGCCTCACAGACTCCAGCACACACCCAGAGACGCCCTCAGAATTCCACACTCGCTGCCACCTGCCAACTCAATTCACCCTCTATGGCACCCCGTGTAGCCCCGCTACTGGCCCTCAGTCTACTGGTTCTCTGGACCTCCCCAGGTAAGGCTGAGAGGATGACTAAGATGGTGGTGGCAGTGAGTGGGGGGAGTAATGTCTAGGTCTCAAATTGCTTGTTGATGGTCATGAGGGATACTCCAAGTTCAGGGAAATACTTGGGTCTGCATGTTTCAATGAACTTAGAAGTTCCCTGTGCCCTACATGTGTGCATGTGAGTGCGGGCACCTCTGTACCCCTCAATTCCAATGTTGCTCAGCTCTTGGCAGATTCTGGGACCTATGGCTTCCTTTCTCTGCAGGGTCTATTTCCTGTTGCCTCTGTTTCCCAGGTAGAAAAGGAACATATATTTGCTTAAAGTAGGGAGAAATGGAGACACTGAAGCAGGACTGATAGTCAAAATATTTAGTAATACATTCCCCTTTCTCTTCCTCCTCCTTCTTCTTTGTTGTTGTTTTGGGTTTTGTTTTGTTTTGTTTTGAGACAGAATCTTACTGTGTTGCTCAGGCTGGCCTAAACTAGCTGAGACAACAGGTCTGTGCCACCATAGCCTAGCTATTTAGTAATTCATAAAGCCTTAACTACAGCTTCTCTGCCCCAGCACTGTGAATGGCATTAACTTATTTTTTTTCCAGAAACACAGACAAGGTTTATTTTTTTTAATATTTTTTTAGTTGTAGATGGACACAATATCTTTATTTATTTATTTTTATGTGGTGCTGAGGATCAAACCCAGCGCCTCATGCATGCAAGGCAAGCGCTCTACCACTGAGCCACAATCCCAGCCCAGACAAGGGTTTATTTAGGAAAATAGAGACACATTCAAGGGACAGTGTGTCTCATCTCCAGATGAAAGAGACAGCTAGCATTAACTTTTTATTTGTGGAACAGGGAGAAGTTGAGAGGACCTAAGAGAGAGATTGGGGTGATCAGGGTAGCAGGAAGGCTACCTTGAGTGTCTTTGTGAGTGTAAGCGTGTGATGAGAGTGTGAGTGAGGCTCAAGATAGTGGTTCTTTACCAAACAGTTTGGAAGTATTACAATATAGTTTACAACCAATGGGGCCATATTGGTGCATACTGGCTGAATACACACACACATAGCTGACCTTAATCCCACTCCAGACTGGGGCCTCCCTTCCTCATCATCCCTGGGTCCTGATACCTTCTTTCCCTATCCCAGCCCCAGCTCTGGGTGGTGCTAATGATGCAGAAGACTGCTGCCTGTCTGTGACCCAGCGCCCTATCCCTGGGAACATTGTGAAAGCCTTTCGCTACCTCCTCCTCAAGGATGGCTGCAGGGTACCTGCTGTTGTGTAAGTTGCCGGGCAAGTGTCTAGTCCCATCCTCCCATTGGCTTCTAGTGATACCCCTACCTCTTATCCCTCTTTTCCTGGCCAAGCCTAACCCCTTCAAGGAAGCCCCTGAAAGTTTCCCAGACATGGTCCTCAGCCTCTGCCCCTCACACTGGAGCCTTCCAGGAATCTGGATTCCAGGCATCCCTCCCATTCTCTCTGACCTCTGACTCCAGATTCACCACACTGAGAGGCCACGAGCTCTGTGCACCCCCAGATCAGCCCTGGGTGGACCGCATCATCCAGAGACTGAAAAAGTCCTCTGCCAAGGCAAGTCCGTCCTTCCCAGCCCTACTTCCAACCTCCAAGCCCCTGTGCAAGATTCCATCCAGCCCATGACTCTGACTCTCCTTCCTCCTCCAGAGCAAGCGCCACAGCAATTAGACCATGACAGTACCAGAGGGAGCCCTGTGTCTGAGTGAAGGGATGGGACTCTCCCTGAGAAACCAAAGACCAGAAGGGAAGACATGGCTTCCAGCTGCTCTGCACCAGACCTGACCCAACCAGGGCAGGTCCTTGAGTGTCTTTGTGAGTGTAAGTGTGTGATGAGAGTGTGAGTGTGGCAAGATCACAGCCTCTTCATGCCCAGACTGCAATGCTTCCAATAAAGCCACTTAGCACCCACGGATCTGTCTGTTTGCTTTCTGTTTGCTTTGCATCTAGAAGGACAGGAATAGGAAGGGAAGAGATGGAATGGTAAGATCTATTTTCCACCTTCAGGCTGGAGCAATCTCTTCATAAACCTTCACCTACCACCCTGATGATGTCAGGATTAGCCCCCACAATTAGGGCCCCATCTCGTGTCTCCTCACTATCACACTCATGTTCAGCCACACTCAACTTGTGTCAGTCCCTGAACAAGCCAAGTGTCTTGAGCCTGCCCATCTTTGATCTCCAAGGTAGGTGTTCAAGCCTCCAGGTGTCTCAGGGATCAGGTATCAGTGAAGGAAATGAGTAGGGCAGAGAGCTTAACTCTAATGCCTGAGGAAGTGTCTGTCTGTCCATACCGTTCTCTCTTGAACATCCTTCTCTCTCCTGTCCCTTGGCTTCCTGTCTGGGTCTGGATGTTTCTTTCTCCAAGAAGCCTTTCCTGTCCCCAGACTGGTTTTTTTTTTTTTTTTTTTTGTAGATGGACACAATGTCTTTATTTTATTGCTCGGTATGTGGTGCTGAGGATCGAACCCAGGGCCTCACGCTTGCGAGGCAAGCGCTCTACCGCTGAGCCACAATCCCAGCCCCCCCAGACTGGTTTTTATAACTTCACTCCCTCACCGCCTCTCTCCCACAGCATTCATCACACTGACCAATATTTGCTATATTTGTCCATCTTCCTGGGCAAGAATCAAGTCTAGTTTGGTTTCCAAAGTGCCACCTGGCACAAGGTAGTTACTCAATATTTGTTTAGAGAATAAATAAATACATTATGAAAGGCTCAAAAGCCATGGGTGAAGGCTCCATCTATCCATACAGAATCTGACCTGTAGACTAGCCCTCCTCTCTAACTCAGTCAGTCTAAGGAAGGTCTAGTCTTTTCTGAGCAATCCTGGGGCCATCTCTCTCAGGGGCACTGACAGACAGACCTGGGAGCCATAGGTCAGAGATGGGAAAGAGGCCCTCATGGTAAAAGGAGGAGCAGCCAGGGATGCTCAGGATATCCAGCAGGCAGCTCCACTCTCACCCTGTAGGGCACATGGGCTCTAGGGCTCAAAGGCAACCCTGAGACCAGGGGTGTCTCAGGGGAAGAGTCTCAGGTCTGAAGAATAAAAGCCCTGGGGCTCTTAGAACATCCCATAGGGATGTGTGTGAGGAGTAAACTCCCTGTGCTTCGCAAGTCCCTCAGAGAAGCTTCCAGACTATAGCCTTTAAAGGCCTGTACAATCAAGAATGACAAGTCTGTGTGCTGGGTTTCAGCGGCAGCTAGGAGGCCAAATTGAATATTGCCTGGCAGGACAAGTCATCATTATACAAGATTCAGCTCAGCCAGAAACAAAGCCAGGTCTAGGCAGGCTTTGAAGGAGAGCAAGGGGGTTGTACCAGCCCCTTCTCACTGGGATGAAAATATGACAGCCTCTTCTTCTCTGCTCCACAGCAAGTGTTAAAAGCCTCAGGTACTGGGGCTGAGATTGTAGCTCAGTGGTAGAGCGCTTGCCTTGCATGCGTGAGGCCCTGGGTTCGATACTCAGCACCACGTACAAAGCAATAAAATAAAGACATTGTGTCCATCTACAACTAAAAAAATATTTAAAAAAAAAAAAAAAACACCTCAGGTACCAAGGTCTCAGAGTCACAAGGGGTAAGAGGGATGGGAACAGTTTTCAAGAATAGTTGTTATGGCTGGGAAGTTTGGCTCTGATGCCTGGGGAAAATTATTCATCCATTCATGCATCCATGCATCCATGCTTCCAGCTGTCTTTGCATCCATTAGACCTCCATCCATACACCTACTCACCTATCCATTTCCATCAAGCCAGACAGCCATGGAGTGCCCTGCACCACAGGTGGAGAATAAACACATATATAAGAGGGGCACATTGCCTCAAATCCTTCTCAGGTGCCATTGAGACAAAGAGGAAGTCAGCTTACCTCAAAAGCAGACAAAAACCCTCCTTCTGGATCCTCAAGTGAACACAGATGGGAGGTAAGGGTGGGAGCTCTAAGGAAAGTGCTACCAGGACAGAGGTCCCTAGACACTATCTCCATGGCACTGCCATTAGGAGGTTAAATGTCTGGACTCATGTCTCATATCTCTGCCCCTGTCACTATGTGACACTAGGCAAGTTCCTTCAATACATCACGGGCTTCAGTTCTCCCATATGTCAGATAACAAGGAGGGGTTTAATTTTTGTTTTTCTCTCTCTCCCATTACTGGGAATTGAACTGAGAGGCACTCTACCACTGAGTTATATTCTCACCCTTTTTTATTTTTATTTTGGACAGGGTTTCACTAAGTTGCTGAGGATCTCACTAAGTTGCCCAGCTGACCTCAAACTTGCAAACCTCCTACCTTGGGCTCCCAAGTCACTAGGATTACAGGCATGTATGATCATGCCCAGGAAGGAACTTGATTTTTGAAAGTTGTTCCAAACAAAGACTTGTCTCCTGAATCTTTGGATCTCATACTAAGCCCTCAGCATTTACACAGGCTCCCCCAAAGTCAGGCATATGCAGAAACTTCTCCACTTCTTCGGTTACCAGGGGCCTTCTTCTGGGAACAAAAAGGAGGCTGAGTATGTTAGTCAGCTTCTCATTGCTGTGACCAAAATACCTGACAAGAACAACTTAGAAGAGCAAAAGTTGATTTTGGAGCCGGGCGTGGTGGCGCAAGCCTGTAATCCCAGCACTTAGAGAGGCTGAGACAGGAGAATTGAGAGTTCAAAGCCAGCCTCAGCAACGGCGAGGTGCTAAGCAACTCAGTGAGACCTTGTGTCTACATAAAACACAAAATAGCGCTGGGGATGTGGCTCAGTGGTCGAGTGCCCCTGAGTTCAATCTCCAGTACCAAAAAAAAAAAGTTGATTTTGGGCTTATGGTTTCAGGAGTCTCAGTCCATTGTCAGCCAATTCCATTGCTCTGGGCCTGAGATGAGGCAGAACATCATGGCAGAAGGGTGTGATGGAGTAAAGCTGCTTAGTTCATGGCAGTTGTAAAGCAAAGAGAGCAACAGAGGAACCAGGGACTAGATATATAGTCCAAGGGCACACCCCCAGTGACCTACTTCCCCCAATCATGCTGACTTACCTATAATTACCATCCAGTGGTCCAATTGAATTATTAATTCATCAAATGGATTAATTCTCTGATAAGGTTACAGATTCCATGACCTTATCATTGCCTAAAAGTCTCTCTGAACTTGCTGTGTTAGGGATCATGCTTTCAAAATATGAGCTTTTCAGAGAATATTAAAGGTCCAAACCATAACATTGAGGCTTAGAAAGAGAGAAAATAATCTAGGACCTAGTGATGTGCCTTAGATTGAATAGTCTCTGCTTGATCCTGGAACCTTTGAAAATAAAGAATGTGGAAGAAGTCTGGGAGGGTGGACACCCCACAATGAGCAGGCACATAACTCTCCCCACCCCTTCTCCAATCATCACATGCCATTCTAGCTTTCTCCCCCACTCTCTTTCCCACCCCCCCAACCATACCAATCCCTCTTGAGCATTGGGTCTTTCCCCTTTTCTCCCTGCCAGGTGCATAAATCCAGCAATCTGAGGCTTGACCCCTCCTCCTTAAACATTCTCAGTACTGTGACTCCATATAATCAACATCTGCTTCCTTTTTCACTACTATTCACTGATGAATGTTAAATCTTCATTTATCACAAGTTTTACCTGCTCACCTCTGACAATTATGAGGCTGCTAGCTCTCTGGCAGGCAGTGTGGACTCCTAGCTCTCCAAGCAGGTTATAGAGACCTTGTTGCCTGTCTCTAAATAGACCCCTTCCACTCTGGGACACATGGCACTCGCTACAGTTCATGGCCTTTAACTGAATGATATCTCCTACCCTGAAGGCCTGTGGTCCCTGCAGCTAATATCTCCTGACATCCTTACTTGGAGAGCTTCCTTTTGGACAAAAATCTCACTGTTCTAAATGTTGAGATAGCTACCAGGGAAGGGACTGAATTTTGTTTATCTTCAGTATCAATATTGCTCTGCACTGAATAAGCTCCAATACACATTTGATTAGTAAGAAAAGGAATTGAACATGGTCCTTTTCTACTATGCCCACACAGGCCTGGAGCACATCCAGTTCTCAAGACTTTTGGGGCTGTCTCTGTTGCATGGCTGAGTATTTGGTCAGAGCCAGCTCCATACGGTTTTGATCATGTTTTGATCATCTCATGTTCAACTTCTCGGCAAACTCCCACCCTGCGTTGCCAGCTTCTTCTCCGGGAAATTCAGGAACAGCCAGAAAATCTTGGAAATAACAGTCTCAGAAAGGAGCAAATCTTCAAAGTGGGGAGTTTCCTCCAAGAGCCCCTCCAAAGGAATAAGCAGGCACCTCTCTGGTCAGAGAACTTCCTAGATGGCCCCTGAGACTTTGTCTACATGGAAGGACATGTCTCTGTAGTACTAGCCAATTCACTAGTGCTTCCTAAGTGCTGGGCACTGCTGTAAGTACTATTGCCATTCTTATGTTGCAGATGAGAAAAATGAAGTAGAGAGGTGAAGTAGTTGCCCAGGCTAGAAAGCTAGGAAAATGTCCGAACTGGGGTTCTTACTGGGTAGTTTGCCTTCAGAATACCATCACTACACAGGCCATCCCTCTGAGCTGACCCATCTCCTAAATAAAAACGGAGACAGTACAGCTCAGCCAGGTCTGAAAAAGACCCTTGAGGAACAGAGAAAACAATTACTTTGGTTTAACCATGTGCCAGTCTCCAAGCTGAGTCCTTCATTTGCATTGTATCATTTCATTCTCAAATGACCTTATAAGTTGGAGAACACTTGTATCATTTTATGTATATGAAAATTGAAGCACAGAGAGGTAGAATGACCTTCTGATCCACATAACTAGTAAGCAGCAAAGCTGGAATTACAACCCAAGCCTACCTGACCAGTAGTACTTGAAGTGAGAGCTGGGGGGCTGGAGTGTCTAGCTGGCTTGCTAGGAAGACTTGGCTTGCTAGAAAGAGCTGGAGAAATTAAAAAAAGAAGAAGAAGAAGCAGCCAGGTGCGGTGTCACAAGCCTGTAATCCTAGCACTTTGGGAGGCTGAGACAGGAGAATCGTGAGTTCAAAGCCAGCCTCAGCAACAGCAAGGCGCTAAGCAACTCAGTGAGACCCTGTCTCTACATAAAAACACAAAATAGGGCTGGGGATGTGGCTCAGTGGTCGAGTACCCCTGAGTTCAATCCCCAGTACCAAAAAAAAAAGATTCTCTGGTAACCCCCAAATGGGACTCCAGCACTCGACTCAGACACAGAGATGCCCCCAGGAGGGCATCCAGCCTCCTGGGCCTCTCCAGCAGAAGACAAGTGAACTTATTCAAAGCCTCAAAGAGGAAATCTTCTCAGGCTTCAGTTCTCCCCGTGCAGCACTGGAGTAGAGGATATGGATACAAAATGCCCACTTTTTTTTTTTATATATTTTTTTAGTTGTAGATGGACACAATGTCTTTATTTTATTGCTTTGTATGTGGTGCTGAGGATCAAACCCAGGGCCCCACGCATGCAAGGCAAGCGCTCTACCGCTGAGCTACAGTCCCAGCCCCACAAAATGTCCACTTTATTGCCATTCCTAGCGGAATATCAGAGACCAGGCTCTCCAGGAATGGAGAATCAGGTCTGGGGATCAGAAGGATGGGGTAGAAACTGGACTACAGGTCTGGAGAGAAGGGATTCTAGAAAGGGGTGGAGCCAAGGCCTCTGATGGGCAGGTAACCAAGGGCCTCTGAGCTAACCTGACAAGGGCCCTGACTGAAGGGTAAAGCATTTAGGAATGGCAGAGGTAGGACAAGACGCCTGAAAGACCAACTTCCAAGGGTTACCTCCATCTCCTGAGAGTAGGGGCAGAAGAAAAGGGCAAGGGCAGAACTCTGAGGATCGAGGAAGATGAGTGCCTTGCTTCTGTGCCTAGGACTTTGAGGGTCTTCTCTTGTGGCTCTAGTGGGAAGCAGAAAACATTGAGTTGCCCTGGGGTACAACCTGACCCAGGTAGGAAAGAGTTAACCCCAGGGGCAGTGACATTATAGATCTGAGACAACTGGGTGCCCCAGAACTTTGTATCTCAAAATCTCTGTTCCTCGAGCTGGACGCGGTGGTGCAAGCCTATAATCCCAGCACTTAGGGAGGCTGAGACAGGAGAATCGCGAGTTCAAAGCCAGCCTCAGCAACAGCGAGGAGCTAAGCAACTCAGTGAGACCCTGTCTCTACATAAAACACAAAATAGGGCTGGGGATGTGGCTCAGTGGTCGAGTCCCCCTGAGTTCAATCTCCAGTACCAAAAAAGAAAAAAAAAAAAAAAAAAAAAAAACTCTGTTCCTGGAAATCTGAGCCTATTACCATGAAAACTCCAATCCTAGTGCAAACCCATACCCCATACCTATCAGACCTTCATTTGGAGAATCCTCCCCAAAAGGAAGCCCACCTTTCCTATCAGGAAAACCTCCATCAGTTCAGGAGCACCCATACCTGAAAGGACATCCCAATATCTATTGTGTCCTCACTGCTGACAAAGTCCCCCCATTACTATCAGTCCACCATTCCTCTCAGGAAATCCTTTCACTGTCAAACACTCAAGCCTATCAGGCAGGACAGCAGTACTCCACAACTCCAGCGGGACATTCTATCTGTAGCCTATGTAAATGGCACCTCCTGGGTGGCAGAGGTGTGTCAGAGTATGGCTCTGTATGTTAGTGTAGGACCTCCAATAGTCTCAGGGCTACCATCACACATGGGCTCCTAGCCCTGGCAAAACTCCTTATCTAAAGTAATGCTTCATCACTGACTGCAATGCCAAGCACTGTTTTAGGTATTGATGACACAATAGTGAGCAAGATAAATATGGTTTGGGGTTCACAGAGCTCCCTTTCTATAAAAAAAAATAAAAATAAATGTATCAATCAGGATTTGTAGTTGCCAATCATTGAAGCTCACTGACTGAGTTAAGTGGAAAATGAGTTTATTTTAAAAGAACTGGAAATGTGCAGAAAAATGACAAGAATAAGGAAGCCCAGGCACCCAGACCACTCCCAAGACATGCCATACAGCCAGGATATCCCTCTAAGATAACCTTGTGACACCAGCAGAAGGAGATGCCAAATGCCAGTACTTACACCCAGACAGCTGGGGCCCCTGCTCTGCATTCCTTGCTCTGGCATATCATATCTCTAGACACAGACAAAGAGTCCCCAGGGGCAAGGTGGCATGGTTACTCAGAGCTCATGTTTCTCCTTCTAGATCACATTTCAAGAATTGAAAATCAGGCCAGGCACAGTGATGCACATCTATAATTCCATCAATTTGGGAGGCTGAGGCAGGAGGATCTGTCTCAAAATAAAAATAAAAAGGGCCAGGGATGTAGCTCAGTGGTAAAGCACTCCTGGGTTCAATCCCCAGTAGTGTTTTTAAAAAAAGAAAAAAATAGAGAAAGAAAATTGAAAACCAGGGAATTCTATGCCCTTGTAGTTATGATTCCAGAGGTGGCATCTGGAAGGCTTACCACCTAACATTTGTGGGACTCAGTGAAATAGTACAAATGAAGGCAGCTTTCAGTGTCCATGTGGGCCTTTTTCCTTAGATCTGTCCTTCTTTTTTTTTTTTTGGTGCTGGGGATTGAACTCAGGGGCACTCAACCACTGAGCCACATCCCCAGCCCTATTTTGTGTTTTATGTAGAGACAGGGTCTCACTGA
>PVHX01025413.1:0-22416 GCA_004024805.1 Geosciurus inauris | reverse complement strand
TCAGAGAGACCATTCAGCATTTGGTTTTTTGGGATTGGCTTACTTCACTTAGCATAATGCTTTCCAGTTCCATCCATTTGCCTGCAAATGCCATCATTTTATTCTCTTTTATTGCTGAATAATATTCCATTGTGTATATGTACCACAGTTTCTTTATCCATTCATCTATTGAAGGACATCTGGGTTGCTTCCACAGTTTAGCAATTGTGAATTGTGCTGCTATAAACATTGAAGTGGCTGCTTTACTGTAGTGTGCTGTTTTTAAGTCTTTAGGGTATAGGCCAAGGAGTGGGATAGCTGGGTCAAATGGTGGTTAAAATGGGGATATTAAGGCACCTTCTTAGACCACCCCAAGATTTGCCATGAGAATGAAGCATAATGTAGATCACGATGCTGTGAAGTATAAAGTGGAATCCAAATGTTATTTTTTTTCATGACAGTTATTTTTGTCACCTTTCTCATAGGGTTGTGATCATGTGATTGACTTTAAGATTACTTATGATGTGTAAAACCTGTTTTTTTCTTTTGCTGTTTGTACCAGACCTCCAATGTTTCTCTCTATATGTTTATCCTACTTTGTTAAATGATTTGATCAGCTTTAACGTTTAGCTGTAAGAGTCACATCCCCAAATAATCATTTGCTTATTCACTTATGTATTCATTTTACAGTACTAGGAGTATATTTAATGCCAGTTTTGCACTGGGCCTGGCAATTGTGTTGACAGGCTAAAATACAATAGCCTCTTGTTAGCTCCAAGAGAGATTTCAAGGATAGAAGGAGGAAGGAGTTACCAAATAATACCCCAAACAGGGAGAACCAAGGAAAGGTATATAAAGGAAAGGAACACAGAGTTCAGACACAAGTGACCTAGAAAAGGTTTTTCTACCATAAGTCTTGGAGTTGCCACTCAAAGGATGAGTAGGAGTCAATGGGAGGAAACTTCTCGTATGTAATGAATCTAGAATCATTCACCTTTGCAGAACTTCTGTTCTATGCTCTCATTCCAACATTAGGCCATTTCAAATCTGTAAGATTAAAAAATCTCTTTCTTGGGTTGCGAGGGACAGGTTGGAGTTTACTATACTCTGCATTTTGCTGAGTTATTTCCCCCACCCCATTAATCCTGTACAGAGGGGCTAGTATTGTGTTTTAGTACCTAGTAAAATCTTTTGTATCATCAAAACTGTGGAATGAAATTTTATTTACTACAACTTGCTAATTAGTTAGGCAGCCACTGAGATGGGACATACTTCAGTTTCTTCAAACTTGTATCTGTATATACACAGTTCACAGTTTACATGCTCTTTATAAATAATGTTCATATTGTGGACCATTAAAGTATATCCCCATCTGAAGGTACTTTGTAAGAACATTTTAGCCTACTTCAAGAAATTCATAATTTTAATAAACTGCATTGTTTAACACACAAATATAACTGGTAGGCACTCTGCCCATCTTGCTTTCCCAGGACACAAACTTGTTCTAGACAGTAAGAGTATGTATAATTCTGTTGCTACTGTACAGTGTAGATAATGGTGTAAGAGATGCTCTGCCTGAGGATTTGATGTAAAGAAATTTCTATTTTCAAAGTCTGGCTGTTTGTGTTGCTGAAATCAAGAGCTGAAGTAGATGGGCTTTTATTGAGCAGAACAATTTAATGAGTGTTAGAATACGCAAAGGTAAACACAGAATCTAGTTTGGAATGAGGATGAACCAAACTGATTTGCATACCAAAGCAAGGAGGAATTATGTAGTAAAAGTCTGGCATAGAGAGGACAGGAAGAAGAAAGCAGACTTAGCAATTGAGCAGGGACCCTGGCCACAGAGAGAAGATTTGGGAAACTTGCTCTTTATGGCAAGGGGCATTACATTTGTATAAACAGAGGTTTCTGGTAGTGTTTGAGCTTATTTTGTACCCTGGATTGTATTTAAAGCTTTGTTTTTCACAGACTTTGCACAACATTTCGATTGAATTTGTGTTTTGGATGGAGTGAAAAATGAAAGGGTGCGTTCCAGTGTGAGGCGGATTGTGCAGGACAGCATAGGGCTCAGGAGTGGAGTCCAGACAAAGTTTCATCCCTTGCAAAAACAGGGCTGTGTTTTTCTAAAGACAGCCCTGGGTACCCTGCCTCAGAATTCCCTGCTGCACCAGGGACCTGCAGCACCCTGAGCTCTACTGCACCCCTTCTTGTAGTATTCACCTTGTACACACGCTTTACCTGGGACGTTTCTCAGAAACTGGAGTCTGAGAACTGAGTTCTCGAAAAAGTTAATCCTTAGGTAGCCCTGGAAAGGCTGGGGCCTGGGGAGAGGGTAGGCAATTCTCTGAATGCCTTTTCCCCAAACATTGCAGGAGAGTAAGCTGTCATTTATCTGCAACGAACTGTCTTTTTCGCTAATTCTATGCAAAAACAAGCAGGAGTCTAATTTTCAAAGTTCAGAAAAATCTACCACTGCTGGCTGAGCCTTCCCTTTGTTTCCTCACAAATACCTTGTTGACACCAAAAACAAAAGGTGTATTTTCTGGCACTGGTTCTGGCTTTCCTTTTGACAAGAACAAGCTGCTTTGTGGACATGTTCAGTGTCTGCCATTTTCAAGTCCAGTGAGTGGCATTTGGATGGGTTATAAACAGCTGTAAGTTATTTGTGTTGGTGTTACAATTGGTAATTATTAATGCTAGCAAAGTTTAGTGAGTACCTGGGTGCACAAAACCAAATTATTTAAAAAGAGAGAACATGAATGCCTGCTCTGACCTTTGGTGGACACTGTCTCACATCTTGGCTGCCTAGAGGTAGGAGGGAGATTTGTTTCATTTTAACCTCAAAGAGCAGTGAAACCGGAACACATCTGTGCATCCATGATGGTGGCTGCAGCTACACACATGCTCATGTGCTTGCGCACAAACACACAGTGTCTCTGTTGCACATGTGTATTAAAATTAGACAGTATAGAGATTCTGCTCTACATTTTGTTTACCAAAAGTGAAAAACAATTTCATTTAAACATGTTACTTTTTATAACGAATCTAAGAGATATTGATGGAAAAAATCCTATCTTAACTATTTCATTATAATTAAAAATTTTATTTCTATTCTGTGTATGATCATTTTTCATTAAACGGATTCCTTCCTTTTCCTTAGCTAAAGAATCACAGCCCCCAAGGAGCTCCTTAGAGGTTATTTTTAGCTTCTGCTGTTTTGTATTTCCATACACATCTGTGATAGAAATGAGTAAAGTTGATGGGCATTGTTTATTTCTTAATTAGAAAGAAATGCTAATAGATCTCAGCTAAGCTGCTGTTGAGAAATCTGGATATTGGCTTCAGTCCTACAATGGATTATGATCCTCATTCATTTATGGCTCTGAAAGAGTTGATCCAGTTTTTCTCCACAGCTCCATTTATTCTTTTGATTACTTCAACTTTAGGAACACAAAGGAAAACCCTCTGGAATTTCACCTCCCATATACTGCTGCTTACTAAAAGTAATTTTAAAAATGCACTCTCCTTTCTTCTTACATTGTTTCTCCCCCTCTCCTTTGCTCTTATCACCTTCAAACATACGTATTTATTGTGTCCATTATCTTTCTCTATTGGTATGTGAGCACCACAAAGGCAGGAGTTTTTGTTCCACTTATTGCACTATTTTATTTCTACCAAACTATAATTGTGCCCAGTATATAGTTGGTACTCCATAAGCAATGATTAAATGAAAAATAATGAATGAATTTTGTGGCAGTAAGCCATGGTGGTGGTTTAGTTACCAATTCTTACGTGAATCTGGAAATTAAACTTAGCCTTGTTGAAGGAGATGGTTAGTTCCTGTTATGGCCATCTTTGAAATTTTAATGAAATAACAAATTCTTTCCCAGAAAAATGCATGTACTTATTTAAACAAATTTTCTTATGGATCCTCATAAAGATTTCTTTTCAGCTTAGAAACTCTGACAGTTCCCCTTTTTTATCTGTCCTCATAGAAGAATTCTTCCTTGTTCTACATTCCACACCTCCACTTCTCAATTTATTGATCCATTTTTGAAGAACAAGCCACATTTTCCCGTCATTTTGCTGATGAGCTCAGAACTTGAAACTACCTATTGTGTTAAATATTCATTAAAGTATCTGATCCTCATAATATATTTTCACATTTTGCTAAAGATCTGTTTCTTCCAGGGAGTTGGTAGTTTCCGTGTGAATTACCTGTACATATCAAAGATCTGTACACATCTCTTGCTTCTTCCTGTCTGCTGTTGTCCATAAAACCAATCTACTCACAGTTATATCATGGTTCACCCATGTGTACACATGCACTTGTCCTTCATTTCGTTGGATTTCTCATCTCTTTCAAATCCTATTCAAAGTGTATTTGCCTTGGGAAATTTCCATCCTTGATGCAATTAATTCTCCAACTGCACATCCTCACAATTACATGCTTTGTTTTGTTTTTATACTGTTTCTTTTTTTGGTACTGGAGATTGAACCCAAGGGCACTTAACCACTGGGCCACATCCCCAGCCCCTTTTTTTTTGGGTATTTTTTTTAGAGACACAGTCTTGGTGAGTTGCTTAGGGCCTCACTGAGTTCTTTTTTTTTTTTTTTTTAAATATATTTTTTTTCATATTTTTTTAGTTGTAGATGGACACAATGTCTTTATTTTATTGGTTTGTATGTGGTGCTGAGGATCGAACCCAGGGCCTCACTCACGCGAGGCAAGCGCTCTACCGCTGAGCTACAATCCCAGCCCCCCTCACTGAGTTCTTGAGGCTGGCTTTGAACTTGTGATCCTCCTGCCTTAGTCTCGTGAGCCGCTGGAATTAAAGACGCGTACCCCCATGCCTGGCTATACTTTCTTTTTGATTTATATTGCTCAAAGTAGTTTTTTTTTATCTTCAGAGTCTCAAAGGAAAGGTAATAGGCTCTTCTTTTTCCTCTTCATCTTTTCATATAATTATCATGAAATCAATGTTAATGGCATATTTCAACATGTTAAGTACATAGAAAATTGTTTAACTATTAGTTGTACAGGTAATAAGGTATACCAGGCAAAATTAGGTTCAGCCACCTTTAAGATGTTTATGATATTTTATTTGAGATGGAAAAATTTCATAAGGCTAAGTGATGGCACAGTGCATAGGACAGTTATCACTGCTGAAACTTAGACATAAACCTATGGTTTTGCTGGTGTCTATTCTGATGGCATGTGTATATGCAGTAGCAGTCATAAAATATTTGAATATCATCCCTGGTATAGGCAAAAATGAAGACCAGTGTTCTCTTTTTTTCTTTGTTAGAAAAACTTAGATCCAAGAAATGCCGAGTGAGCTACGAAGCCCATAATATAACTTTATAAACCCATCTTGAGTGGGTCCCTACACCAACAAACAGCTCGCTAAACTCAGTGTTAGTCTTTTTCATTCCTTGAAGGTAACGCCCAAAGAATGTTATTTTGTAGATCTTTTAGGAACACTCAGTGCTTTAAATAAAGTGGGATGATATAAGATAATTTGTGACACTAGGAATTAAAATTCTTTATTATTAAGTGAATTAAAATATTCCTTTTGCTGGGCATGATGGTGCATGACTGTAATCCCAGCGGCTTGGGAAGCAGAGACAGGAAGATTGCAAGTTCAAAGCCAGTCTCAGCAACTTAATGAAACCCTGTCTTAAAAACAACAAACAAACAAAACCCCCAAAATAGGCTGGAGATGTGGCTGAGTGGTTAAGCATGCTGGGTTCAATACCTGGTACAAAAAAAATTTTTTTCCTTTTATTTTTCTTCTCAGAATGAGGAAGAGAAAGGTTCATGTGAGAGGAGATTATTGTTTTTGGAGAGGAAGTTGGAAACAGCTACTGTCACTTCTAAAATTTAACACCCCATCTATCCAAGAATATGAGTACCCTAAATCTTATTCATAAAACCATAAGAATGAACATGTGTGATGTTATGTGACGTAAGGTATTTTTCAAAGCATTATATAAGGTCAATTGTATTTGCCTTCTTGTGATGTGATAAAGTATTCAGATTATGATTTAATACTTTAAGTCATAATCTTTTAGTTTCTGAGAAAAACACAGATATTGTAGGAAAACAAAGATGGATTATTTTACTCAGACTTGATGATTGCCACACACACATACACATACACTTTTAATTTTAAAGGAGAAATCAATATTGACTTCCATTTTTTTTTTTTTGCATAAATAGGGGCTGTTGTGAAACAAAAGCAGTGCTCTGAGGTTGAATGCCTGTGTGAACTTTGTCATATTCTTTGTGAACTTTTCATGTGAGCAATTGCATGCTTTTGACTAGACTCAGGGAAGTGGGTTCAGGTTATAACCAGATTCTTTTGCAAATAGTCACCTACCCCAGTAAGGGATGTACAAATTGGTTCACCTTACTTCCTCTCTATAGTAGTTCCTTCAAAATTCTACTTTTAGGATGACTATCAAGGTGAGCAACAGTAACAGAAAGCTTTATCCAATGACTCAAGTGAGCACTTCTGGTTTCTGTGTGACTGCAAGTCCTACCTCAGATACTGACCTGAAGTGACATTGTCACTTTGTCATACATTCTTTACATGTGTGTAGCCCTGATAGACTTGTATTTTGAAGGACAGAGAGGTCAGTTTCATTTTTGATCTGTACTTTCAAGTACAAATGGTCTTTTTGGGAGAGGAGAGAGAAGTCAGATCAGAATCTGTGTTCTAATGCCAATTAACATTCCAAATGTGAAGGAACTAACCCATAGAAGATAAGGCACTTTACATTGCAAACTGTGGGGCAAACACAAGTGAAAGATTACATGAAAATAACCATGTTATCTGAAGTTCAATGGTCAGTGTAAACCCCAAAACTGTATAAACGCCCACACTGAAGTACAATGTATTAATGGTTTCATCAATAAGTGTTTAACTGCTCCAAAGGCCAATGCTTCCTGCCAGAAATCATTAAGTCAGACTCAGTCCTTGGGCTAAGATCTGCAGCCACAGGTGAACACAAGAAATGATCTAATATAAACAAATAAAAAATGTGGTACTAGCTTGTGTTTGCTTCGTGTCAAACTAGAAGAGTTTGACACTGAATACTGTAGGAATTCTGAATAGGCATGTGTAAGTAATTTCACTACAACCAAGGGTAGCAGTGCCAGTTTAGCTGGAGCAGATGAAGGGAAGACAAAGTTGAAGGCACAGCTAACGTTCAGGTGGTGGAAAGCCTGCAACAATTTCAGCTTAATAGATTTTATTCTAAAAGCAATCAAAATGACACGGTGCAACAACAACAAAATCAACATTATTTATGTGTATGTATTGGTGAGATGTACCAGTTCTTCCAGTTCATATTTTCAGAAGATAAACCCAGTGGTGGTGGAGTGAGCAGAGGACAGAGACTGGGAACATGCATGTAAAACTGGGATCAAGCCAACAGTGCCTGGCTTTTTGCAAATGATTAATAAAAATGTGCTATTAATTTTAACTAATTTTAAAGACAAAGATTGCAGAATATTGTCATAATACATGTGGTGATGATGAACTGGACGGAGGTTATGCTGGTGGCAAATGGAAAAGAAGGGACTTCACAAAGGCCTTCCTGGCAATGTTGTTGAAACACAATAGCTCAAAGGAACCTGGAGCCAAGTCTTTAATTTAGATACAATAAATGACTAATTGTGGTTATGAATGTACCCTGCAAACTGTAGGCATTTTGCCAAGTTTAATACCACGGAAATGTCCTAAGCTACACCGGTGAGAGCAAGATTTGGTTGTAGCCATTGATAGCAGTAAAGAACCCCTTAGCCTGGAGCGCCCACAGGGATCTCCTCCCAGGTTACTTTCCCCAGGTCATCAGGCTAAGTTGACCCATCTACTTTCCTGTCTGTGTTTTCTGGGAAGATTCCCTCCCCTCTCTTCCCCTCCCCTCCCCTTCCCTTCCTTTCCCTTCCCTTTTTTCTGGGACAGGTTTTACCACCTTATTTTTATTTTTATTTCCAGGATCTGTCTATGGTAGTTGGTGGCCAGCTGCCTTTTTTTTTTCTTCAGCTGCCTTTTTTTTTAGGGAGACACTAGATAAAGAATTAATAAATTTGGTTGATATCTATATTATTCAAACGTTGATATTTAAATGGTAATGCTACTTTTTTTTTTAATTAAGGCTCACTTGATATTTTTTTTTTGTAAAATACATATTATGGTCCTCATTGGATTAGTAAAATGGGCTACTGCCACCTGGTGGCAACATGTCTCGAATGACAACTGAACTTTGAATATAAACAACTAGAGATGTAAGATCATATTCATATATTCATTCGTGTTCCATCATGAGCTCAAATTCAACAGGTCTAAAACAATTTATAATTTCTGCTTTCAATTAGTTCTCTTAAAATGAGTTGAGCACAAATGTGCCTAGACATCAAGCCCTACACAGATGTGATTTTTCTTAATCTCAGAACAAGGCTGTGAGGGTTGTTATTATTCTCACTTACAGATGAGAAAATTGAAGTTGAGAGGGTAAATGATGTTCCCAATGAGACACGCTGTCACTCTTAGCCGGTAGTTAGTCTGTGCTGCTTTCTGAGGTGTCGAGGGACACGGACACACTCTGTAGTCACTCAGATTTGAACCCTGGTGTTGCATGGGCTCTCCCATTTCACTCCTCATCCATGGCTACCTGTCCCCATATTCCTTTGGGATTTTTCTTGTCTCTATCAATTCTAATTGCCAGACTTTCTACTCTACATCTTTTTTTTTTTTTTTGGTACTGGAGATTGAACTCAGGGACACTAGACCACTGAGCCAAATCCCCATCCCTATTTTGTGTTCAAAGAGACAGGGTCTTACTGAGTTGCTTAGCGCCTCGCTGTTGCTGAGGCTGGCTTTGAACTCGCGATTCTCTTGCCTCAGCTTCCCTAAGTGCTGGGATTACAGGCTGGTGCCACCGCGCCTGGCTTCTACTCCACATCTTTTCAACATGTAAAGTTTTTTAAATAACTTAATTTTTATATTTAAGTAATGCGATCTACAACTATGTCTTATCATAGACATTCAAATTATAGAGAAGAGCACAAGGTAAAACTGAAAGTCCTCTATCATTACTTTTATCAAATCTCACTTATCTCAGAGAATAAACACATGTAAGTTTTGGTTGATTTTAAAAATATAAATAGGACTATGTTATTCCTATTGGTCTGCAATGTACTCTTTTCATTTAATGATGTCTTACAGATCTTTCTCTGTCATGCTATAGAGTTTTACCCACAGTAGACACTTGATAAATGTTTGCAAAATAAAATTTAGACTTCAGTCACATACTCCTTTGCCACAATAGGCATTACTTTTTTTTTTTTTTTTTTTGGTGGCACTGAGAATCAAAACCAGGGGAATTTTAAAATTGAGCTATATCTCCCTAGCCTTATTTGTTTTTATGTTAAGACGGGTCTTACCAAGTTGCCCAGGCTGGCCTCCACTTGTGATTCTCTCTCAGCCTGCTGAATCGCTAGAATTACAGGCATGAGCCACCATGCCCCATTAGGCATTACATTTGTTTTGCTCAGTTTTCGTCTATCAGAAGCATTTCTTTCTCCCAGGGTACAAGTTATCATAGGTATTCTATCCATTTGGTTATTTTTAACATTTCCTTCATAGCATGGTTATGGTATAGCAAATAGATCAATTTCATGAAATATCAATAGTGTATGTCTGTCTTATATAAATATTTAATTTCTTTACTATTTCTGTAGGTCAATAGTTTTCAAGATTTAGTGTGCCTCAGATCCACCTGGGAGGCTTGTTATAACCCAAATTGCTGGATCCCATTTCCAGAGTTTCTATTTCAGTAGGTTTGGAAAGAGGCCTGTGAATTTCCATTTCTAATAATTCTGTATGATGCTGATGCTCCTAGCCTAGGGACTGCACTTTGAAGACCACTGCTCTGTTTGGCTCTCCTGTGCATTTTATATCTCATATGGTATCTAAGAGCCTTTCTGACTACTCACTGTTTTACTTGCTACAAGAACTGCAAGTTAAAGAGGGGGTTGAAAATGGCTGTGATGTGCCAGGAGACCTCTACTATGCATGTTCTTCCATAATGGGGCCATCAGGGGCTCTTAAAGGCAGAACTGAAAAGAATGGCAGCCCTGCCAACGACTCAGACTTCAAGTTAAGGAACAGTTTTCATGAGTGCAAGGATGCAACCAGCTGTTTTTTTCTCATTAGTCTATGTGGCATCATATGCTCCGAAGATTGCAATCTACAGCAGGTGTGTCATCTTTGAGTATGAAGGATGGTATTATAATACCACTACATCCAGAAAACAATTTATTATTTATATTTTCTTCCTGGTGGGAGCTCAGCCAAGTAAAAAAGTGACCTGATGCATCTAGTCAAACATTTATATCCATTTCACCATTACTATAGATTCAATACTGAATCCATAAAGTAATTATACCCATTAAACAAAAATCCAAAGTTGAGCCAGGATTTTAAAAATTTACTATAGAGTTTCTCTATAGTAAAATTGCTTAATCTTTAATCATTTGTTTTACAAAAACTGCTTGCTTATATATATGTTGGGTAATGGAAACATCATTTATAAGGCTGATTATCTACAATACTAATATAATGTGTATACATAAAACATCCATAATGGTTTATTTGGACTTGAGAATGAAATATAGGAAATAAAATCATAATTTAAAGAATATGATTTTCTAGATAAGTTGTAATTCTTCTAAAGTTTACAAATTTATGTTTTGATCAAGCATTTTAATGTTTATGAATAATCAATACACTTCGAATCAGGAAATGCATTGAGCTGATCAGTGCTTCTTCACTTGAAATGCTTGTGTGAAGAGATTTTGTCATTTCTATAAATGGAGTTAAAAGAATATTTTAACTACTAACTTTCATTAGGCATGCATGTATCCATAAAAACATGTACAGTTTTTTTAGATGTCTGTACTTAAACTTTATACAAAGGATATTATATTGGTATGTAAATTTCTTCTATTTCCTTTTGTTTCTGAACAATTTATCTGTTTCAACTTCTCTGTGATATTACATTTAATATCCATAACTAAGCTTATATATGTTGAAAACAACATTTAGGTTTTTTTTGGGGGGTGGGGAGGTTACTGGGAAATTAACCCAGGGCCTCATGCATGCTAGGCAAGTGCTCTACCACAAAAATTGTGTCCAACTTTTCAATGTTGGAATTCTTTAGTGAATATTTTTGTCATATTTCTCCTTTGGCACACTTAGCATATAGTCAGGAAGTGAAATTGAGTAAACCATATTGCTCTATAAATTTGTTGAACCAAATTATATTGCCATTAGTATTGTATAGTTGTTTTTTTTTTTTTTTTTTTTTTTTTTTTTTTTTTTTTTTGTACTGGGGACTGAACCCAGGGGCATTTTGCCACTGAACTATATCTGTAGCCCTTTTTATTTATTTATCTTTAAATTTTGAGACAGGGTCTTGCTGAGTTCCTGAGAGCCTGTGGAGCCTGTGTTGCTGAGGCTGGCCTTGAACTTGTGATCTTTATGCCTCAGCTTCCTGAGTTGTTTGGATTACAGGCATGCACCACCTTGCTGGCTGTATAAAGTTTTTGTTTCAACAGCTGGGCGCAGTGGCGCAAGCCTGTAATCCCAGCACTTGGGGAGGCTGAGACATGAGAATCGCAACGGCAAGGCGCTAAGCAACTCAGTGAGACCCTGTCTCTACATAAAACACAAAATAGCGCTGGGGATGTGGTTCAGTGGTCGAGTGCCCCTGAGTTTAATCTCCAGTACTAAAAAAAATAAAAAAAATAAAGTTTTTGTTTCACATTTTATCCAATACCTGATAATGTGAGAGTTTTAAATTTTGGTCAGCCTGAAAAGTGTGAAATTGTATTTCATTGTGGTTTTATATATAATATTTAATTATTAGCATAGATAAAGGCTGTGTGTCTTCATTTTTATTAATTATTTGGGTTTCCCATTGCTGTGAACTGTCCAATTATATACTTTGCCATTTTTTCTACTGTTTTGTCCTTTAACGATCTCAATGTAATCTGAATATTAATCTTATTTTTTGTTATATATTTTGAAAATTTTTCTCCAAGTTTGTGCCTTGTATTTTAATCTTATTTCATAGTAATCTTGTTGGTGAAGGAGTTTTAAATTGTGATGCAATAAATATTATTGATGTTTTCCTTTAAGATTTGTATATCTTTTATTTTTGTTCTAGTCCAATGTCTTTAGAAAGTTTTAAAGTTTGCCGTTTTTTAGATTTTTTTTTAGCTGTTGATGGATCTTTATTTTATTCATTTATTATTTATATGTGGTGTTGAGGATCGGACCCAGTGCCTCATGCATGCTAGGCAAGTGCTCTACCTCTGAGCTATAGCCCCAGCCCCTAAAGTTTGTCTTTTATATTAGATTTTTATGGGAAATTATTGTGTAGACTGTAGACTGCATCTATGTATTTGTCTTATGGATTATTAATGGTACCAGCATCATTTATTGAATAATTTGTCCATTCATCACTGATCTGTATGTTGGGCCAGCTTGAGTTTTTATTATGTTATAGTATTCTTTTTGACTTATTTCTGAAATAGTAGAAAGAATGCACTTGTATTTTTCTATGAATTTGTGACCTGCCAATTTGGAACGTTTCCATGTTTTTCATTGTTTCTGTCGGACCAATAATAGTCTATGACTATTAATTTGGTGCCGACACTGAATCAGTGTGGCATCCATTAGTTTAGTCCACCCACCGTTTCCAGTTCTTTGTCTATTGGAAAATGGTGGATTGCACTTTACACTCTTTTTGGTTTAGGCATGACATGTGACTGTTTGCCAGTCGATTCATTCATGAATAGAAGCTTGAAATAGAAGCTCTGGGAACCAGTTTGTGATTTGCTGTGTTTTCCACTTCTGGCTCAGGATCATGGAAGCATGGAGATGAATGAGACTAGATGCAGAGCAGAGGCCCAGATCACCTTCAGTAGTCATGCAGTTGAGTGAAAAAATAATTCTGTGTTGTCTTAAACAACTGAGATTTCTGGAGTTGTTTGTTACTCCAACATGACCTGAAATACCCTGACTGATATAGCTAATGTGGTATAATTTATAATTTGATAATTGGGAAAACATAAGCCTCATTGGAAGGTAGTATTTATATTGTAATGTCTTTCTTTTCAATTCCTTTCCCCAAACCTCCTTCTAAGCTTGTCATTATTAATACACTGATATTCTCCATTATCTATGACCTGTCAGTCAAACTTGAGCTAACTTTTGATAGCCTGTATTTCCTCTCCCAGCCTGTACTACTACCCTCCAGCCTGTATTTCCTCTCTTGGGGTGTTTACATTTGTAAAGATGTTACCCACAGTCGTTTGTGAAAAGCAGGTATTCTCAGCTCCCATTTTTTAGTTCACTTTGCTAACCACCCATAGGATACGCATTTTAGACTGGCTCTGTTATTAAAGATCTGTAATTCTTTTTGGGTTGATTGCATTCACAGACTTGTGTGCTCTGTGTCTGAGTATTATATTTCTGGAAGGGTAAAGATAAGAGGGTAAAGACAAAGGGTGAGGTGGCACCAAGAAGATACTTCCCAGGCAGAAGTAGCTTTTTCATATAATCTCTCCATTGACCAAAGTTTCCTTTGTATTAATAAATTTCTCTTAAACATACAAAATCATATCCTATTTTAGTCGGGTTGGGCCCTGATGGAGATGGGAAAAGAAAGGAATTAATGTCTGGGGAATTACACTTTTTATCCCTCACACTGCAATATGAAGTGTGTGCATACTTTAATTGGAATATTTGCCTCTTAACATCTAGGAGGTATTAGGTGAGCAGTGGACAGTTGGATGGTGGTGACGATAAATTTTAGAGACTAAACCACGTCGACTTACATAGCACAGACTATAGGGGTCTTTGGCTTTGATAGAAGAAGGGAACAAGATCTCAGACAGACTCTAGGGATGAGGAGGGATGTGGAGCAGGCATCCTCCAAGTTTCTACTTCATAATTTATTTTTATGTATCCTGCTGTGGTTTATGGACATCCTGAAAAATCATCTCAAGTGTCAAAAGCCACTATTTATATCTGTGAAAATTTTACTTGGTGTGTCAAATGTTTCTGATGTTAGGGCACTTTCTTGCTAACCTTCTTGCTCCTTAAAACTGAATGTGATTGTTTAATTAAGGTTTTACATATCTCTCTTTTTAGGTGGTTCTTTGGAGCAATTAAAAGAGCAGATGCAGAAAAGCAACTATTATATTCAGAAAATCAGACGGGTGCTTTTCTCATCAGAGAAAGTGAAAGCCAGAAAGGAGATTTCTCCCTTTCAGGTATGGAGATTATTTTGTGGGATTGGAATATGAATTTGAGAGTCTATACTCATGAACCTGCTGGGTGGATATGGACATGTTAAACTTGCCTTATTTTGTTTTCTTTATAATAGCTCCAAAATTAAGTCTACCGAATTACTTAGGAATAATATAAAAATTAGCACAAAAATTAGCTATGGCTCGAAGTCTCTATAAACAGTTCCAAATAGATGCACTGTAAATATAAAACAGTAAGCACATGAATCTGGCTACATTTTTTCACTTTAGCATTCTCTAAGATCCTTTTAAGGAAATGATAAGCAAGAAACAAAACTACACTGTTGTCAAAATTGATTTGGCCATGATACAATCACATAAACATACACATATGTATTTTAATGTATATGTAATATATAAATTATAACATTATATTATAACACATATAAATACACACACATTTGTGTTTTACCTGTCTTTGCCTGGTAAATAGGAAGTGTATTGAAATGGTGAATGCAAATGCATTTAATTAATCCATGACATGTAAGATGTGGTAAAATGTAGTTTTTCAGCTGAAGGCCAAGTACATATTTATAGCACCTTAGGAAACACAGAAGCTCAGGAGACCCAAGAAAGATATTTAGGGGTTCAAGTGATACATATAAGTCTTTGCTTTCCAATATCTTTTTAAGTTTATGTTGCAGTGCTACAGAACATCCTTTTCTTAAAGTCTCTACACTAGTCCAACTCTAAATGTGAAAAATTTTCTCCTCTTACTTTATCCTGATCTCCAATGGAAAAAAGTCCTGTACTTTGTGTTACTGTCCTCTTCAATCAAATATTCAATTTTCCTGACTAGATGTAAACCTTGTAGGGGAAGAGACTTTGCTTCCCTTTATTCCTCTGACCCTGGAATAAGTGCTTAGTACATGTGATGCCTACATACCTCACTGTGTCTGCCTGGTTCAGAGCTAGAAGTCAAGACAGCCTTCCTGGTGCCACAGTGAAGCAGGTCCTGAGCCCACATGTGTCGGGAACCTGTGACTCTGGTCACAGACCTGCACTCTGGTCACAACATTGTGTTTTCGGCATCTGTTATCTTTCTGCTTACCTGGTGGTCCCAAGTATCAGAGAAGGTGGGTTGAAGCTGGAGAAAATCAGGGAGGGTGTTGTTGAGTCAGGTTTTGCAGAGGGTTCTTTTGCGTATTCTGTTATGAATCTATATGGTTTTTCAGAATCATGGATTTGATGCCACTGCTACCTAGCTCCATGGATAAGAGGTTAGAAAAAGCTGTTCTGATTGCCATTCTTGAAATGTGCCTAAGTATAATGTGTCCTTGACCTTTTAAATATTGCTTATACACAGGGTAGTAATCAAAATACTTCATGATGGGCTCAGAATAGGTATCCTACCTGTTGGGACTTCACACTAATGTATACCTGTACAAATTCAGATGATGTGCACATTTTATATAACATTTTTCTGATTATGAAAAAATATTTAAAAACTTACATAAACAGAACAACTCAAAGAAGAATTATCTAACATATCGCTTTCTGAAAATAAATTTTGGGTTTGAAATATCTTTACTGTCAACTTTTTTTTATACTTGATCTACATGTATTTATATATAATCATATACACTTACACCTCCATACACAGGAACAAAATTGAGACCATCTTGTAAATATGGAAAGAGATACCTATCTATGTATATGTATGTCCATGTGCCTATATAAGCATACATGCACACACAGTTTTGTGTACGTGTGTAATGTAGATCCAGGCTCCATTTTTATTTCTGCTTTGCAGTATCCTGTGGACATTTTTCATGCCTTTTAATATTTTTTTACACTGTCATTTTTAAGAGCAACATAACTTTCCATTATATGAATATATGATCATTTTATTTGACCTATTTCAAGTTTTGCACATTTTTGTTATTTCCAGTGATTTTTTATTATAAAATATGATACAGTGGACATCCTTGTAAATAAATATTTGAATATTTGATATTTGAATATTTCCATGAACATATTATGTATGCAGGAAGAAAACTGAAATGTTTTGAAGTCTTTATGCTTAATAAGAGGAGCCATATGATAATTCCTTGTTTAAATGCATCTGTATTTGTTTATTTGCCTTTGCCAATATTTACATATTACAGTAGGTGGTAGTCATTTAGAAAAACTAGATGAAATGTTTCAGATTAGCATTAAAAAAATAGAAGACTAATATCTCCATGAGATATTAACAATTGAACTACCTGATTTTATCTTTGAATAATGTTTGGGCTACAGCAACTGCTTAGAACATTCCCTAAGAAGAATATTATGGAACAAAACAGATTTACAGGCTTAGAACAAAATTACGAGGATTTTGGCTGTTGTATGCTGTGAATACTCTAGAGCTTGCTTATGGATTTAGGAAGCTTTGTAGGCCTTGCTTGGAGACCAGCATATCATTATAGATTCTTTTTCAATGAAGTCAAACAATTTAGAGTCTTTCAAACAAATTATCTGATTGCCGCGTATTCACTGGGGGATAAAGTAAATGCATCCTATTATGTTCTGCTGAAAGGAAAATTTTCTTGTTAGCCAGAGGAAAGGCTATGCAGGGGAAAAAAAGTGGAAAGAAAAAGGTCTTCAATATATCCACATTAAACAAACAAATAATCCAATTGCTGACTGTTGATTATCACTAAAAATCTTCAGAAGTACCACTCATGGATTTATTTCTTAGTGCAGTTGTCTCCCTAATCAGTCAGAATTGATGATCTTCAATTTTGCTGACTGCTGTGCTGGTAAGGCAGGCAAATAATATCCCCTTTCTATCTCCATCTTTCCCACATGAGTTTTCCTTAGAAGTATTGTCTTTATTCCTTGGGCAGCTCTGGCTTGCCACTGTCAGAGAAGAGCTTCATGAGAAAGCATGATTTATTGATGCTGGGGTGGCTCTGAGAAGCAGCAACCCGAGGTTGGGGTGGGTGCTAATTGGGTTGTTGTGATCCTTGCATGACTGTCGGCTCTTGTGAGGTCTGAGTAGATCGGAAAAGATAGTTAGGCCATGACACCTCTCATAACGGCAAGACACTAATTAGCTGTGAATTACAGCAGCGCTTTTGGATATTACATATTATATGTGGTAGCCAGAGAATCTGTCTTCATTAGATGCATGACCGGTAGTTTTAGTGGCTCTACTGTTATTTGTCATTGGCAGTGAATTGTTTTTCTGATGAAAAATATAAATTTCTGACTTCATGTCAGTGGTTTGGCTATTTCTTGACATCAATCAATTACTTAAAAGGAAATAATTATACCATTATGTACAACTATAATGCAATAATAAAAATATAGAAAAAAAGAAAAAACCAAAATGAAAAAGAGTAAATTACTATTGTTATTACCATTAATATTAATTTGATATTTGGTGTCCTATAAAGCATTTATATTATTGTTTAAATTTTAAGAAATGTGCTCTTTGAGGGCTAAAATTGTGAGTTTTCTAAAACCATTGCACATTGTAATTTTGCTTTAGGTGGTTTACATATAAAAACTTACAGAGTAGAAAGGTGTTGGGGAAACAGCTCAGTTGGTAGAGTGCTTGTCTAGTATACACAAAGCCCTGGGTTCACTCCCCAGCACCACCACCAAAAAAAAAAAAAAAAAGAAAGAAAGAAAAAGAAAAACAAAACAAAACAAAAACCTACAGAGTAGGAAAGAGACTTTCAGATTCATTCTTGGTGCAACACTTTAAAGAACAAATAATAGCAGATTGAAGGTGGTTGAAAAATTGACTACATTGAAGACATAGGCAAAAGCGCTCATCAACTATGCATCTTAGAGATGAGCTTATTTATTTATATATTAGTTTATTTCTTCAACAAATTTTCAGAGTGCCTACTCTGTGCTAGGTTCTCTGCTAGGTGAAGGGAAGCAAAGCTCAGTGGGGAACAGTCCCTGGGTTTAGTCCAGAGGAGGATATAATACAGTTGTCTTGTGAGAAAAGAAAGCACGGGGGCCAAGCCTATCAGGAAGAGTTAGGGAGGGCTTCCTGGAGGAGGGAGCATTTGTTCTCACTATCATTCTGTGTTAAAAGGTGGCAGTGTGATTATTTTGTTCCAAGACAAGTACAAAGACCTATGAGTACATCTTGAGTTTTGTGGAGTGGTGGGACTGCTGAAGGATAGTGGAAAAGTGTGTGTGTGTGTGTGTGTGTGTGTGTGTGTATCTGTGGATGGAGGAGCAGAAAATGAGTGTGGAAAGTTGGAGCTGGAAGGTTGAGGATCTTATGCACCATGCTAAGAAATTTGGACTTCATTCTACAAAGGAGAGTCTTAGGCAGGAAGTGATTTATCTAATCTATGTTAGGTAGTTGCCTTTGATGTGAAGTATAGATGAGAGATTTATAGACAGGAGTCTGGGGAGACGTGAAAAGAGCAAACATGGGAGCAAACATCCCTTGCTGCTCTATGAAGTCACAGGTGAGAGGCAGAGTCCATCATCATTCTACAGAAAAGGGCTTTGGACCCCAACTTGGTGAGCTGCACACTAAGTCTCTGTTCTAGCAGAGAGCGCCCCCCAAAGTGATACAGTCATTCTGTGACTTTCCTGTTTTTTTTTTTTTTTTTAAATGAGGCAAGTATGAGAGTGGCCCTGGGACTAGGGATAAGAAGACTACTTAGGGCTTTAGCAGTCTGATTATAATAGCAACTATTTGCAGGGCTGTTTGGAAAGCCCAGCACCTATGGGCTTCAGGTGCTGTGGGAAACTGCAGCTCCTGTTGCTCAGGAGAAGCAACTGCGGGGGCCAGTAGGAGGTTGAGTTTAGGTGCAGCCTTTCTTGCTGGGTGGGGGTCGTGGTATTCAGTCTCAGTGGACCCTTTGCATGCAATCCAGAAAGAGCTCCTAGGATTTTCTGTATAGTCCTACTTGTCCCCACAGATGTTGGCCTGAGCAAGGATCAAGTTATGAGAAATGAAGAGAAGGGAATGGAGATGAGAGAGATCTAGAAGTTAGAACCAGTGGGAATTGGTGGTTGATCAGAAATAAACTAAAGGAGGGTGAAAAAAATGGCTGTCAGACTTCTGACTTGAGTTAGGGGGCAGTGGTAGTTTCAGCCAAATGGGGTCTGTAGGAGGATGTGATTTGTAGGGAGAGAGAAGGGAGTACCCAGAGCAAATATCCTCAGAGATGTTTGAGGTACTTTTGAGTGGAATTCTAGTAGCTCACATTCTTTTGTGAGCTGTGCCTTGTTTATTATTTTTTAAAAATTTAACTGAGTTCAATTGAGCCAAGAATAACTGGGCCGTCCTTAAACCACGTTTGGAGTTTTTTCTATTGATTTTGAGGCTAGCATTTTCTGATTTTGAATTTCATAATAGTGAATGTAGGTCCCATGGAGTATGCTGGAGTTTTGTAATAAGTTCATGGTTGCTGTGAAGTCTTTTCCAGAGGATATACGATATGCTCTTGTGACATAATTTTATTTTAAAGCAAATATTCTAGAATTATATTCTAGAATGTTTAGGACCAAATGAATGTTTTATCCTCCAATGTAATTGGTCACTGTTGCTAAAAGTATTGCACAAATGGTAGAATTGTCTTCACAGAAAGAATGGCTCTTGATGTAGTATGTGATCTTCTTAAGACAGGGAAATTATGTGTTCATTAAGGGAAACATTAATACTGGGAAATGACCAGAATTATCTGAAGCCACTTTCTGAATAATATGGATGAATAACCTGAGTGATACCATAGACTTATAACTCTGAAAATATTTCTGCATGACTTATAAGTTAATTCTGAAGGCAATCCAAAAAGTAATGAGCACAAGTCAGGCATGGTGGTACGTGCCTATAATTCCAATAACTCAGAAGACTGAGGCAGGAGGATCCAAGATGGAGGTCAGCCTGGGCAACATGGTGAGACCCTCTCTCAAAATAAGAAGGGCTGGGGATGTGGCTCAGAGCACCCCTGGGTTCAATCCCGGGTCTCTCTCTCTCTCTCTCTCTCTCCCGCGTCTCTCTCTCTCTCTCTCTCTCTCTCTCCTACACACACACACACACACACACACACACTCACTTATGAGAGCAACAACAGCATCCTTAGAAAAGGTTCTCATGTTGACCTTGTGGGTATCCTTCATTTTGAACTTATATTTTCAAAGATTCACTTATTTATGAGCAACTATAGGTAAAAATGTGCTTTTCAAACTAGATTGTAAACTCCTTGAGCAGAATAAACATTTTCATTGCTGCTGTTTCATGCATGTTTCTATCTCTGTAGCTTCCACTAGTTCTGTGAAGTTAGTAGACCCTCTAACACCTCTTCATGCTGTGGTCTACAAGGAAAAAAGATAAGCAAGGCCACTGTCACTTTTTTAAACCTCTGAAGTTCGGGCTGTGTAAGATCACAAATAATTCTCCTATCTGTTGTGTTTCAGACTTATTTTAGAAAGACAATTTCACATCTTGACAGGTCAGTTTTTTCCAGGTAATAAGACTTTTATAGAAGGGACAAATTGGAAAAGGATATCACTTGTTAGTGTGACCCTCTATCTCTCTGCCAGGCAGAGTTCAGACCAAAAGTCACTTTGCAGAGACTACTCAGCTACCGTTATTGCTCCCAAATCTTCCAGATCTGCTGACTCATTTTAATCTGAGTTTGGTCCAGTGGGAAAAAGTTCAGGGTTTCCTTGTCAGTCCCCCGAATCATCCATTCATTCTTCATTTAAAATTGATGGGGACCTTGTGGCCAGTAGAGTTTTTCAGTGATCCTGTTCTGGTTTAGCCATGAATGTAAACACAATTGTATCCTGAGTAAGGGCAAGTATTAAATGACTAGAAAAAAATTGCCTCTTGAATTTATTATGTAATGAAACTTCTGTGGACTCTGGGAGCATTTTGATGTTGGTTAAAGATGTTTTGCTTTTTAAAAAGTGCACATGCTGCAGAAAGGGAATTTTACGTTGATAACTCTGGTATCTCATATAAAGTGTATTAAATTTTAAACATGTTAGTGCCATTTTAGAAAATGCCTTTTAATTAAAGTCATAATTTAGTTGTGTTCAGCTTAATTGCAAATAACATTGACTATAATAGCAAGTGACTTTTTGTGAGTTATGGTATATGGAGGCTTTTCTTAACATTGCTACTGATCAGTGTTAGTTCAAATGTTTTAAATACTTTATAAAATTAAATTAACATTTTATTATGTAGTACATATATTTGTGTTTGTCTGTGTATACACATATACACAAACACACAGATGCACATGCAAAAATACCTTTTTTCCCCTTAGGGCACTGACTTATGGAGAAATCCACAAGAAATCCATAGTATTCTTTATAGGACTTATTATTTATCTCTCCTCCTTTTGGTTGTCTGCAAACCTCTAATACTGATGCATTAAGGTCTTCTTGTTATGTGTACCTTGTTTTATTAAACCATTTTTGAGCTATTTGAGGGAGAGAACAACAAAGAAATGATGCATATTATTGCCCTTTGAATATAACTATAAAAATCAATTTCAGATATTAAACAAGTAGAAATTTTATTGATAAGTCCTATAGAGGTCAGTGAAGTTGCTATCTTTTTGTAATGCATGATACATTCTACTTCTTTGTTTTTCATTTTAATTGCTACTAAATTAAATTGATCCTATATTTACATTTTGTCTCATGTTGTAGTTACAGATCAAGATTGTGGTTAGCTAAGAGTCTTTGAACTTAGCACCCCCTTTACTTTCTCTTCAAATATTCAAGAACAGATATAAGAGATGTAGAATTATAGTAGCCCTGTAAACTAAGTCTATCAGTGATTTGTTAGAACCTGGATAGACATTTTTCCCTGCTTCCAAGGGAATGTAGAGAAACTGAGATGTTGTAAGTAGCTGAAACAGACTTTGACCTCAGCATCAGATAGATCAAGGATGATCAAAAAGAAAGTAGGAGGATGCTTTGACTTGTACTCACCTTTGCATTGCCAGGTGTTATGGTTTGAATCTGGAATGTCCCCCAAAGGTTCAGGTTACTTAAAGGCTTGGTTCCCATGTAGCAATGTCATGAGGTGGAGTTTTCAGCAAATGATTGGATAATCCTCTGAC
>PVHX01025412.1:0-22416 GCA_004024805.1 Geosciurus inauris | reverse complement strand
CCCCCCCCCCCCCCGTTTCAGTATTTTATTGGGAGGATTCCTAGTTAAAGAGTGCCTTTGTTATGCTAGTTTATTGAAGGGCAAGCACTGGCAGTTGTGGTGGTGATGGCGGAGAAGAGAAATTGAATAATGTAATGACATGCTGACAAATGTCTAACAACTGGATCTCCAGGAGGAAAAGTAACCTGATCTGTAAAATTTGTGGATTTTGGTAGGATTTATTCTTCCACCATGGCTGATTTTTTTTTAAAGCATTTTTTTTTTTAGTTGTTGATGGACACAATGTCTTTATTTTATTGCTTTGTATGTGGTGCTGAGGATCGTACCCAGGGCCTCACGCATGCAAGGCAAGCGCTCTACTGCTGAGCTACAATCCCAGCCCCACCATGGCTGATTTTAAGTTGTGAAAAGATATCCCTGAATCCAGAGTTCAGAAAAGATGCTCGTGATCAGCCCTCATAAGCCATTATGTGTTCTACACATCCATGTTCTTTTCTTTTCACTTGATCTTCAATTTGCCAACTTATTTCCTTCTTAGAAAACTTAGAACCACCATTTGACCCAGCTAACCCACTCCTCGGTCTATACCCAAAGGACTTAAAAATTGCATACTAAAGTGATGCACCCACTTCAATGTTTATAGCAGCTCAGTTCACAATAGCTAAACTGGAACCAACCTAGATGCCCTTCAATAGATGAATGGATCAAGAACCTGTGATATATATACATAATGGAATATTACTCAGCAATAAAAGAGAATAAAATTATGGCATTTGCAGGTAAATGGATGGAGTTGGAGAATATCATGCTAAGCGAAGTAAGCCAATCCCAAAAAACCAAATGCCAAATATTCTCTCTGATAAGTAGATGCTGATCCATGTGGGAGAGGACATGGCAAGAATGGAGGAATTTGGTCAAAGGAGAGGGAGGGGGAGGGGGCAGGAGGACAGTAAAGATGGTGGAATGAGATGGACATCACAGCCCCAGCTTCATGTATGACTGCACATATGATGTGATTCTACATCACATACAACCAGAGAAATGAAAAGCTGTGCCCCATCTGTGTACAATGAATCAAAATGCATTCTGCTATCATGTATACCTAAGTAGAATAAATAAATTAAATTTTAAAAAATTTCCTTCTTGTCATTCATGGTGACATCTTCAAGGACACAACCCTTTCTCCATCTGACTGCACCTGCCACCTCCCAGCAATGCTTCTTCAAGGCGGCTGCTTGTTTTAAGCCCTTCTTCTTCAGAAGAAGACCGGGTGCTCTGAACTGCTAAGGCCTAGACATGCATCCAGTATTTTGAACCTTACTGTTGGACCTCTTCTGGGGTGAGTTGCCTATGCATCCTTTGTATCTCTCACTTCTTATTCTCATTTTTCTAGGTATTGTAAGCTTCCCTCTGCCTATAATCAGCACCCACAGGCTTACAGTGGTGCTAGGGATCTCCCAACATTTGGCATTTATTTCTCTATTTGCAGGTTATCTGAGATCCATGGTATTCTCTGTCCACTAGTAATGCTGAAGGCATGGGTCATGCATGGTTTTATTGGCACTTCTTGGTGATTTTATGTTTTGGGCATGGATATATGAGGATATAGAGAGCCATTTGGATCCAGGCAGCCACCAGTATCATCTAATCATGGAGATTCTCTGGCTCTAGTTTTAATTATCAAATTCATTGATAACTTTAGTGTTCTGTTGGCATAGAATGTGAGCTTTTCACAGAAGCTCACTACAAGTGAGACTTAGCCCAGGAGGCTACGCCTGTGCATCCCCATAAGTAACCGGATAGCCCACCATTGGGCTAACCCATGTGATGAGGGTAGATATCATGCCTCCAGTTCTGAGTCATGTCTCATCCAGGGGTTCAAGTCAGCCTGAGCCCAGTTTATTCTCATCAAGCAGAAATGCTTTAACTTCAGTGGCACTGGGGAAAATAAACATAAGGGACCATGTCAAAAAAATAGCAATTTTGATGTACAATAAGACAGGGCAAGTCCTCAATGAAAAGCTACTGGGTTTCCATGGCTCTTGATGTTCACAAATGTCTTTAATGTTTAGTTATTAGTTAATCTCATCCCAATACATTCTGCAGAGGAGGCTTTACTCATCTTAATGCCTATCACGGAGTCATGAGTAAAGTTGTTCATTTATTGATTTTATTTTGATTTTTATTGCAAAATGCCCATTTTCCCCCAACAGTCATAGAATCATTGACTCAGCAAAGCCCATAAGGTCAGCAACATTCAATCCACAGCACAGGCTGTCAGTCCACACGGTCACACTCATTCATTCAGTCAGTCAACAAATGTTTTGAACACAAGCTCCAGGGACTATCCTAAGGATTATAGGCTGTAGCTTGTTGGTGGAGTTTGCCCAGCATGTGCAAGGACCTGGGTTTCATTCTCAGCACTACAAAAAAAAAAAAAAAAGGAAAATGAATCTGTCACAGACCTGTTTTGAGGATTCCTTGCTGCTTTCCTGCCTCCAATTTCTGTTTTAATTCAGGACACCCACTGTGTGTACACAACACACAAGCAAGTGAATGAAGAGTTGACAGTCCAAGTTACAGTTTTCATCTGCATCTTTTGTCTACATCTTCATATTTTTTTATTGAGACACTGAAGTTACTATTTATGTATCTCTGTCATGATGCTAAAACACTCAGATTTAATTTCACTTTTACTTTTCATTTCTCTGCTTTGATACATCATGAACGCAACCACAGTTTCATAGACCTGGAGAAAAATTCCATTTTCTCAGTCACTTAACCTGGGATATTGTCCGTGGAATACCTAAACACTGATGCAATTTTGAATTTCATAATCTTAAAGAATTTGTTGTCAACTTCAGTCTGTTGTTTTGATGGAAAGAGATAAGTGTGTCTGCAGAAAGACGATAGTATTTTTAAAGATTTCAGTCCACAGTTGCTTTCTGGTAATGGAAAAAAAAATTAGTCTCCAAATTAACTGGACTTAGGGTAGTTTGGTTCGGTGAGGTAACATTCCAGATGGAAACTCTGAAACTGCAAGAGGGTAATGCAAATCAGATGTTCAAACCAAGGGGATTTTAATGTATGTATACATGCAAATATAGCTTTTGGCTTGTCAGCGATCTGATTTTCTCCTAGCGATTCAAACAGGCTTTAGGCCTGCCTTGGTAAGCAACCTGCTTTGAAGCCATCTATGCTGCTTGGCTCCTTAGATCTTGTTCTTTTTCTTTGCTCATGAAACATTGACCATCATACCCCTTAATTACATGCACTGCAAGTCCGCCATTAGGTGGCTTCGGCTGCCTTATTTGACAGGGTGAGGGTGACCCTGTTAGAAGCTTTACTGCTTCTCTGGTCCTCATCTGAAATGTACAGCTACAATCTGCTCAGGTTATATAGCAGCTTCTAAAGAAGCAAGTAGGGCCAGGCACAGTGGCGCACGCCTGTAATTCCAGTGGTTCGGGAGGCTGAGGCAGGAGGATCACGAGTTCAAAGCCAGCCTCAGCAACTTACTGAGATCCTAAGCAACTTAGCAAGACCCTGTCTCCAAATAAAGTATAAAAAAAGGGCTGGGGATGTTGCTCAGTGGTTAGATACCCCTGGGTTCAATCCCTGGTACCAAAAAAAAAAGAAGCTAGATGATTAAAGCTGCAAGGACTCCCTTGGTTACTGAGATTATAGATGATTTTTTATATTTCTCTATATTTTCCATTTTTTTCAGGTCCTATATTTTCCCAAAGCCACAGGATCAACATTTGTTTTAAACATACATACACACACTCAAAAGCAAATATACTAAGCTGATATGGTTATAGGAGCTGGAGTGATTATATTCTTCACATTTCCATGCATTTTCCAAATACTGTTTTGCTAAAAGCAAATTATTCACAAAAATAATTGGAGAGGCAGAGCCCAGGGATTTAACCCAGGGGCACTTAACTACTGAGCCACATCCCCAACCCTTTTTAATATGTTATTTTGAGACAGGGTCTTGCTGACTTGCGTAGGGCCTCACTAAGTTGCTGAGGTTGGCTTTGAACTCAGGATCCTCCAGCCTCAGCCTCCCGAGCCACTGGGATGACAGGCATAACATTTCTTGATAAAGATTTAATGTTTACGACCTTTCAGCTTTCTTGTCTGTTTTCATATTTTCAACATTCCTGGCCATTCACTCCACAATGGTGAGGCTTCTGAAAGGCAAGCCTCTCTCCTTCCCTCCAAACACAATGTTTATTTTCTCTTTTCTTCTTTATTTTTCTTTTTTCTGTGCATGCATGTGTGTGCATACACGTCTGTGCTGGGAACTGAAACCAGGGCCTCACGCATGCTGGGCATGTGCTCCACCACTGAGCTGCACCCCCCAGTCCCGTCTTCGGTTTCATTTTGTCTTTGCTGAGCTGTATGTGCTAATGTTCTCCAGTTGACCTATACTGCACCGGGAATAACGAACTCCTTGTTATGATGATAAACTGAGCATCTAAATAACTGCCTTCCAGACAAATAAAACATTGTTCAATATTTTTACCAACACAAGGTATTACTAGAAATCTCCAATTCTGGATGCTGGGTATACAGCACCATGCAGATTGGTGTTAATTTGAACTTCTTGATTAATGAGATAGCCATTGGTGTTTTTGCTAAGCTCTGCACAAATCTTATAGTGTCTTAATTATCACATTTTTAAAAATAATAAATCTACATATCCAGTACAGTAGCTTCTCTAGCCTTTTTCTAAACCCACACCATGCAATGCAGTTACTACTTGCTGCGAGTATTTAGATGTGCTAGAAAGGAGCCAGGTGCAGTGGCGCACGCCCGTCCTCCCAGCACTTAGGGAGGCTGAGACAGGAGAATCGCGAGTTCAAAGCCAGCCTCAGCAATGGCGAGGCGCTAAGCAACTCAGTGAGACCCTGTCTCTACATAAAACACAAAACAGGGCTGGGGATATGGCTCAGTGGTTGAGTGCCCCTGAGTTCAATCCTCAGTACCAAAAAAAAAAAAAGATGTACTAGAAAGGTAAAATATGTACCAGATTTTGAAGACTTAGTACAAAAATGAATATAAAATACTTGTTGATAATTTTTATGTTGGTTACATGTTAAATTGATAACACTTTGAATGTACAGATTAAATAAAATTAATTATACCTGTTAATTATTAATTATACTTTTAATGTGGCTTCTAGAAAATCTAAATTACATATATATTTCACACCTTTGGCTTGTGCTATACCTCTCTCAGATGGTGCTGTACTAGACTATCTGGCTTTTTTTTTTGTACCAGCAGCTTGGGAGGCTAAGGCAGGAGGATCTCAGGTTCAAAGCCCGCCTCAGCAACTTAGCAAGGCCCTAAGCCTCACTAAGCGAGATCCTGTCTCTAAATAAAATATGAAAAAGGGCTGAGGATGTGGCTCAGTGGTTAAGTGTCCCTGGGTTAAATCCCTGCTACAAAAAAAAAAAAAAAAAAAAAAATACAGTATAACAACTCTTTACATAGTTTGGTATTATAAGTAATCTAGAATTAATTTAGAGTATTTGGGATGATATACTTAGATGATCTGCAAGCACGACACTATTTTATATAAGGGACTTGACCAGCTGAGGATGTTGGTCTCTGTTGGGGGTCCAGGAACCAATCCCGCACAGATGCCAATACCCATGTTAAACTGAGGCACAACCTGAGCAAACCCTGCAGGCTCATGCGGCTTCCCCTGTCCTTTGTTACTTCCTGTAGTTGACTTTAAAAATCCCCAAGGTAGCCAGGTGTGGTGGTGCCCACCTGTAATCCCAGCAACTCCAGGGGCTGAAGCAGAAGCATCACAAGTTCAAGGCCAGCAGGAGTGACTTAGCCAGGCCCTGTCTCAAAAGAAGATAGAAAGGCTCTGGGAACCAACTCAGTGATAGAGCACCCCTCCCCCGGGGCCAACCCCCAGCAACAACAAAATTTTCAAATTAAAAATCACCAATTTTAGCTGAGTGCAGTGGTGCCCCCTGTCATCCCTGATGCTGAGGCAGGACGATGACAAATTTGAGACCAGCCTGAGCAACTTAGCAAGACCATCTCAAAATTAAGGAAAAAAAAAAAAAATTAAGGGCTCAGGGTTAGCTCAGTGGCAGAATGCCCCTGAGTTCAATCCCTGATACTAAAAATGAAAATTAAAAAATTAAAAAATCACGGATGTGGAGATCCAGATAACGCCCCTGCCCGGGCAGTGGGGGAGACAGCTGAGGAGGGTGGGTGGCGCGTGCGCAGGCCACTCCTCACCGCCCTTTCCCACGTCGCAGCCCACGTGGTCCCAGAGCCTGGCCTGGAGAGTCCACCTGGGGACTTGCCCTCTGTCTCCAGGCTGGGCGACTAAACGTTCTCCTTAGCAGAACTCATTTCAGTAACAGGCATGCAGTGTGTCAGGCAGAGTGGTCTGGCGGGGACATAATGTGAGACATGTGTCCGAGTCCCCATTCTTTGCCCCACGCCTTTCTATTTCTTTCTTGAGAAGACAGAAGATCTGGGAGCCCAGGAATCCAATTCCAGTGCCAGGGCTACTGCGATTCCTAGGAAGGCTGAAGCAGCCAGAGGAGGATCGGAGGTCCCCTGGAGGCCAGCCTCCAAGAAGACCCTGGAACCACAGGCGACTCCAGGAGGAGTGGAAGGTTCCACTAGAGGGTTATTTCAAAGTGTGAGAAAGAACACCAAGCAAAAGAAGAGTGGTCCTTAACATCAGGGGACAAAGGCAAGAAAAGCAGCAGATGGCTCTGCTGTCCAGCTCTGCTGTCCCGCGCTGGACTGCAAACATGTGCACCCTCAGTGCTACTTAATCCTGAAGTCCCTAGTACAGTTCATCTGGGGTGACTGACAGGGGAGGGCTGAGCGGCCTCCCTGATCACAGATAGCATCAAGTCGGGCGACAAAATGGACCAATCGAGAGGTCAGAGCACATTCATTATTTAGAGTCCTGTGAACGCCAGAAAAAAAAAATATTGCTCAAAAGTGGAAAGCAGGTCCCCGGAGGAAAAGGGGATGGGAGGTAAAGAGAAGAAAGGGGGGGCTGGGACTGTGGCTCAGCGGTAGAGCGCTTGCCTCGCATGCGTGAGGCCCTGGGTTCGATCCTCGGCACCACATACAAAGCAGTAAAATAAAGACATTGTGTCCATCAACAACTAAAAAATATATATATATATTAAAAAAAAAAAAAAAAAGGGTCACCATGGTTTGGCACAAGCCATTGAACACTATTTTAACCTTATGAATATTATATATAGGCTAAATTGATAAAGCAAAAATCACTTTAAATTGCCGTGGAATCCAAATTTCTCTGGACAAGGTAATACTCCTTTTTTCCAACAATGGAGGTCAACACTCTGGGGAGATTTTCTAGGGCCATTTGAAAACAAATCCCAAGCCACTAAGGTGGTCTGCTAATTAAAGGTACACACCAGGGGTAGTACAGTTCACCATTGCTCTGTGTTTATGTGTTTTCCCAAGTTCATGCTAAAACCAAGTGAACAAGAACTGGTAAATGCAGCCCAGAAATCGTGAGTTCAAAGGGATGTGAAATGCATCCCTTCGGAAATACTAATAAAATGGGAAAACCTATGCGTCTCTCAGTGGAAGATACATTAAAGAGCCCATGTTCTGAACTTGCCCACCCCACCCATCCTGGCCCGTGGGTCTCGATACTCTGTAGGGAAGGACCATGCACGCAGAGTCCCACACGGCTCAGGCCCCACTCCCTCAGCTGTGCCCAGTGCTGGCTGCCCAGACCTCTGGACTGAAACCCTCTAGGATTTGCCTTCTTGACAGAGCCACTGTCCTGTTCACACGCCCCTCCAGGGACTGCTTGTGTCCAGTGAGTAAGCCAACAGGGCCCTCTGAGGGCTGCTCAGCTCCAGAGCTGCCCGTGGAGCTGCCCAGGCCTTCATGGTGACCACCTTGCGGCCTGGCTTCTTGCTCTGTCCTGCCCTGCTTCCTTCCCTTCCAGAAAGTTCTCCTCAAAGGCAGCTTCCGGAATCCCTTTCCTCTCTCCCTTCATGCGGCAGGTATTTATGGAGCTCAGGCCTCAGGAGATTATCCAATGTCCACGTGGAAATGAAGGCATCACACCTGGGGCCTTGGCACCCCCTCCTAAGGCCTCATGCAGATTCTTCTCTGGGCCAAGTCCATCTAGAGCCTTTTGCTTATATGACACTTGACCTCCACAAATTGCTTTCTGTCCCTGAGCCTGCTGATCCTCATCTGCCAGATGGCAGGGTTAGGCCAGAGAAGCAGGCCCGGCTCTTTTTCCTCCCACACTTCCTCCGGAGCCCACTCCAGGTCCGGCCCCAAGGCCAGTCATCCACCCTGACTTCTCTCTGAAGGTCCCAGGTAAAGTCAGGCCCCACTCCCCACCCCCATCCCCCAGGGCCCACAGCAGCGAGAGGAGGAAGCTTCTAGCTCCACAGGCCTTCCAAGGTACAGCAGGCCCAGTAGGGTTGGGCCCAGGGACGCCCTCCCACCCCAGGAAGAGGCCCAGGCATTCATTCACTGAACCAAGAGGCCATGAGGGGCGAGCTCAAGCTGCCTCTGGTTCCCTTGGGAACTGGAGGGGGTGTCAGGGTGTGTCCCCTTTCTGCTCTCAGCTGGGAACCGAGCTGGTGGAGAATTTTCCCCTCTGAGCAGAGAGAAGCCTCTCCCCTCCCCGCCCCGCCCCCATCACTCCCACAGCCACCAGCTTTCCGGGCTGGGTAGGCAGTTTGGGCCTTTCTTTCTGCACACAATTGACTCGGAGGGCCGGAGTCTGGTCCATTCAGACACCACATGGAACGCTATTTTTGTCACTGGGCTCCCAGCTTCTGGACACATCATTTCTTCCCGCAGATCCCAAATCGAACAGGCCTGTATTCTCCCAGGGACAGCGTTCAGGCTCTCTGTAGCTTTGAGATTTAAGATTTCACTTTATTTTTCTTGGGGGTTCCTGTGGACATTGAGGTCTGGCTACCCCCCTCCCACTCCCCCCCCCAAGCTGAAAGGTTCGATTCTTCCATCTATCCATCAACAAATGGCATTGAATGACGGTGCTCAGTGACCCAGGATGCCACTGGAGACAAAACACACTATACATATTTTCTGGTCTCCCTGGAAAATTAGTGCAAACACTTTCATCACTGCAGAGAAAGAAAATATGCGCGGAGCAGTGAAGATCTGCTTTGTTTTTGTTTTGTTTTTCTAAAGGAGGTCCCCCTCCTTCAAACAGTGAGGTTTATATTGTTCTTTGCCTGCAAATTAACCAGTTAAGTAGAATTCCTGTGTGTGACCCTGCTGTCTGCCAGCCCAGGCCCTCGCTCCCTCCCTGTGTCTGACATGCCCCCAGTCGCGGTCTCTGCTCCTCCAGGGTGGTGGTGGTGGAAATCGGTCTGTTTTTGCCTTGGTTTGTTAAAAGCAGCACTTAAAATGTTTTAACTCCAATTCACACCCTCTCTGTCCTCTTTTTTAAGCTCCATTTTAAAGAGTCCTCTCCTCTGGGTGAATCAAACACTGAATCTGTATTTGATTCTGTAGAAAACTGGTCAGGTGGCTGTGGCTTTTTCTCTCTCCTGTTAAAATTTTTGCTTTTATGAAGAGATGCAATCTTGCCCCCTGGAAATAAAGGCGGAGGAGAACCTAGGGCTCAGGGCCCTCCCTGCAGCCCTCCCTCTGCTTGGTGGAGAGGACAGTTAATCTCCTATGACACGCAAGTGAGGCCTGAATGCCTTAAGATGAACATGTTTGTGTACAGGGTGGTCTATTTAAAACAGTTCCCATATGATGCAATACAACTTGAAAAGGAAACTCTTTCAGATGAGTCATCGTGTAACAATAATAATTAGCATTTGGGAATCTTGCTTAGAACACCCAGCAGAAGAGTATTTTATTGATTTCTTAAGAGTTTCCACACTCCGGCTGGGACCTCAATCAAGACACTGTATTAAAGACTGACATCCAAATTCATTTGCACAAGTTTGGAATAGGGAGGATTAAGTATAACAACACTTCAAGGGAAAAGGGCTTAAGGAACTTAGAAGACTTTGAATTCAGATAAGCCATCAGTGGAATCTAGCTGTTTAAAAAGCCAATAAAACGTTGGGATGCATTAATAAAAGCATGAGATCTGGAACATAGGAGTTGCTGCTGTCGCTTATGGTCCAGCCACATTTAGAGAATGTGTTTTAGTTACAGGTGGTACATTTTTTAAAAATAGAAATTAACCAGCTGGGTGCGGTGGCACATGCCTATAATGCCTATAATCCCCGCCACTCAGGAGGCTGGGACAGGAGGATTGAGAGTTCAAACCCAGCCTCAGCAACTTAGCAAGGCCCTAAGCAACTCAGCGAGACCCTCTAATAAAATATAAAAAAGGGGTAGGGATGTGGCTTAGTGGTTAAGCGAGGATTAAATAAATAACTTATATGTTGCTTGTGGCAGTGTCTGGCACATAGCATGCGTCAGTAAATATTAAATACTCTGTCAACAGCATGAATAGTCATCATGGGGCACCTTATGTTCGTATGGCATTATCAGTTTACAAACTGACGTTATGTTATTAGGCTAATCATTATCCTGATGTTCACATTTAATGTGAATTAGTCGCTGAGCATCCCTAAATCCGAAAATCCTAAATCCGAAAATTATTCTCAATTGCAGAAGAAAAGAACTTCCGGGTCATCTACCCAGAGAGGCCTTTGCTTTCTGCTCAGTTCCCACCCAATGGTCTCCCCACCACCACCCTGCAGCCCAGGGCAGCATCTTAGCATCTAGCAGCTGATGGGTAAGAAGGGGCCAAGGACAGCCCAGAGGGAGGTCCTTGACAGAGGCTGTGGCTAATTATGAGCCTCAAGTCTACCAGGCCTTTGGGGAATGGCTGTTTGTAAGTTATAAGATGCTGTGCACCCTGATTGCCTGAGAAGAGGGCCCCCAAACCGACGGCAGGGCCCCTTGAGCAACTGAATGAACTCTGCACATCGTCGTCAGAAACATAGACACGCTTCTTTATGGGGCAGCTCCTGAACCAAATGTGTGGGCAAAGCGTGTGAGCCCTTGGGGAAAAAGCTAGAAAGTGCCCTCAAGTGCGTTACCAGGGTAATTTCAAAGCAGGGTATACAAGTGAGCACTGGCCTCTCAGAAACACTCAAGGCCGAGGCTCTATTCAGCAAGGCAGAGCCATTGGGGACCCTTCCTGGAGTGGAGGCCGCCATCTGTCCCAGGAGCCCCAACCTTCCCACACACAGATCAGCCTGGATCTCCAGGCCCCGGGTAGGCACCGAGCGCCAAATTCCCTCGAGGCAAGGCAGACATGCTCCTGCCCTGCGCCCCTCTGCCTGGGGAATCTCTGGGCCTTCTGGCGTCTTGCCTTTCACCCGTCCTCCGCCCTTATCTGATCTTAGGCACCCCTGTCACTTCTGGTCACCCTTTTGGCTCAAACTCAGGTCACAGAAACCCTCGTCTGGGCTGCCCTAGTCTCCCAGGCAGGGAACAAGGGGATTCCAATCCTGCACTCCACCTCGAGAGGTTGCTCAAGGTCATGGACCTCTGCAACTGGGAGCTGAGTTTCAAGTGAGGTCTAGTCATGGAAGGAGGAGCAGCTTATTTAAGTGGGGTGCTTGCTGGCAGGCGGGCAGGCATTCGTGAGTGGAAAAGAGATGACACAGGTTTCATTTTAAACAGACTAACATCTTTGCATGTTGGGCAAGGTTATGTTACCCCATAACATATTGTATGGCAGTATAATGCCAGGAATAAATAAAAATGAGGCCAAAGTTCATCAGTGCTTTTATTTATTTGTTTGTTTGTTTGTTTGTTTATTTATTTAATGCCAAGGATTGAACCCAGGGGTGCTTAACCACTGAGCCAGATCCCAGAACATTTTATTTTTTATTTTGAGACAGGGTCTCTCTCAGTTGCTCAGGGCCTTGCTAAGTTGCTGAGGTTGGCTTTGAACTTGTGATCCTCCTGCCTCAGCCTCCCCAGCCACAGGGATAACACGTGTGCAACCCCATGCCTGGCTTCAGCAGTGCATATGTGTGTGTGTGTATATATATATATGTAAAGTGCTGTGTGTGCACATGTGCATGTGTCCCCATTTGAAAGGAAATACACCTCGAGGTTGACACTGGTTCTCTCTACATAATAGATTATAGGTATTTTAAATCTTTTCTCTCAAGTATTTGTGAGTTTTGGGGGGTGGGAAGGAACCCAGGGCCTTGCACGTGCTAGGCAAGCACCCAACACTGAGCTACACCTCCAGCCCTGCATTTGCTAATTTTTTAAAATTCACAGTGCCTTTGTATTGCCTGGTGATAAAGAGCTAAACAGCCTTGTGCAGTCTAGAGCACAGCAGCCAGCTCTAGACAGCCTCCAGTTTCCAGAGGATGGAGAGTGGGCCGAGCCAGCGTGTGTCCACCAGCGCCCGCTCTCTGCCGCTTCTTTACCACCAGGATTTTGTCTGGGCAGAACCAGGCCCACAAAGACTCACTTCCACTCAGAGTCAGGGGTGGCCAGATGGCCCCGTTCTAATGGATGAGAAGTCAACCTTATTGTATCATTACTGCTGCAGTTTTCTTCTATCAAATGCCTGCGGCAAATAGGAAAAGTTCGTGTGAAGCATGAATTCCAGCTTTTTCTTTTTTTCTACCTAAGAAAACTTCAGTACGGAGCGGAAGATGGCAACGGCGAGGTGGACTGAGCATATGGCAGGCCGCTTGGTGAGGTCTACAGCCTCTTTGCCTCATCACACAAGTCTGGGATTGTGGTTAGACTCCAAGCTGGGGGATCTTTTTCATTACTCTAGACAAAGCCATGGACGTAGACCACGGGAAGGAAGCAGGTGAGGTGTCTTTTCCTCTCCGGAGTTTGGCAATGCCGAATGTCACAAAGGTCCTTTGTTTAAGCACACTGCACTTTCCAAGCAATTCCTGGAATTTTTTAAATGGCTTCCATTCCTGGAGGAGAAGCTGGTAATGATCTGCTTGTCTCTCTGCCTCCGTAGCCCTCTGCGGGAGTCACTGACCCCCAGTTTGGAGGTACCTCTGTCCCTTGGCAAGGGGAAGAGAGAGAATCAGTCTCTCCTGCCTTGCCTTCCCTGATCGTCTGGCTCAGCAACAAGCAGAAAGTGTTCTCCTTCCTGTCCGGCAGCAATGGACAAGTGGTGCAAGGTGAAGAAACCAAAGTTGTGTTTTGTGAAATTGGCTTGTAAATAGAAACAAAGGTGAACTCTTTAAAAGTAAAGTATTCCAACAACACTTGACCTCCGTGGTCAAAGTGTTGAACACAGGCCTTCTGCTTCTGAGTGGTCACAGGAGGCGTAAGGGACCCTTTGAGACTTATTCTTATTTTCCAGGAAACACCCCATTTAAAGGAAGGGGAAGAAAAACACTTAAAAAAAAATTCCCATGAAGCTTCCACTACACAACCCTTAGCATAGCGCGTCTTCCATGAAAAGGCTTGCACATTTCCAGACCGCCCATTGTTATTCAGACTGGTCAAAACTGTGCTATTTTTTTTTTTTAACTTAAGGAAAGTAATTTGATGAAATTTAACAGCTCTAATGAATTAAGCAGAGGCAAATGCAGAAGGCTTTAATAACAGTAAACCTATTGAAATGCAAGGGCCTATACATTGTTCTCCTGACACTTACGAGCAGGGCAAACCAGATGCAGGTTGCCAAGGAAAGTTCTGCTTGTAAATGGCAAGAAAAGCCGATACTGCCAGGCTCCGCTGGGCTCTGCTTTTTCTTCATTAAAATGCACTGTCAATCAGGTTGAAAAGAAATGTCTAATTAACACCATAGGGCACCAAAAAATTGAGCGTCAGAACTCAGCTGCTATCCCTTTTTACAACTGTATCTCTCTAAGCAACTCCATTCCTCTCTTTCCACCCCTCCCCCATGCCACGGCCCCTCCCCCATAGTCTTTGCTTATGATCAAAAGCATCTGAGAAATTGCAAAATGCATTGCATTACGCAACTCCCTCTTTATAGCTGCGAACCAGCTAGAACTCAGGTTTCCAGCAACTTCCCTTCTTTTCAGGCCCTGTATCCATGGGAGGATCCAAATACGATAGAGTCCAACAAAAACCAACAGGTTCCATCTTGAAATCTCCCTTCTTGAGATGCTGGAAGGATAGAGAGAGTTCTAGCCTGGGATCATCTCTACTGGCTTCGCCACTGAGCAACTTGTGCCATTTGGGGGATGCGTCTTCATACTGCTGAGTCTTGGCTTTGTTGCTCAAAAATTAGGGCCACATAAGGTCTTGGCAGACTATTTCAAGAATCAGTGGAGACTTGGTGTCTAATTGAAGAGGGCTTTGTAACATTCCACGCAGAGCTAGGTAAAGTCTGCAATTTTTTGCGTACGGTATCCTGATGCTTCTTGAAGGGTCCTGGTCCCTGAGCTGTCCTGGATGTGCTCATGCTGCTCTTATCCAAGTCAGGGCAGAGGGGAAGCTGAGGAGGAACCCAGGGATGTGGGTTTGGGGGAAGTTCTGGGAGGAGGGAGTACAACACATTTTTCAGAGACTCTAAGGCTCCACCTGGAATGGATACCCAGGGACTGGGTGGTTTCTTCCTCCTGCTTCCTGCTGCCTCCCTGGTCTGCATATTCTCTCTGCTCTCAACATTCAGGACCCAGACTAGAAAGTCCATTGATCTTTCAGCCACTTTCTCCTCTCCTCCTTTCTACATGTGGCTACCAGATTAGTCCTAGCTAAACCCCACTCAGTCAGTCTCTCTGCTGAAGGATCCCTGTGGTTCCAAGTCCCATGCTGTTCATTGGGTGTTTGAGACCCCATAGTAATGCCACTATCTGCATTAGTGGCATTGACTCTCCCTTGACTATTAATTGTGAAGTCTCTTCTCCCTTGACTATTTGATTCTGCCTATTAATTGTGAAGTCTCTTATTCCTTAAGTGAGCTTTTCATAGCCTCTTTTATTTCTTCAAATGCATTCACTCAACATGGTCATTGTGCCTCTCGGGTGTGATCCCCTAACCGACCTGTGCTCGCTGGTTTCACGTGTGTGGCCTTGCTGACTCTGGGACCTTGTTTTCATACATTCTCTGGTTGCGTTTTTATTGTGATTCATACTTTCTGTAACATTATCTAAAGGAATTCCTTGAAGCCTTGGTGTAAGCTGCTTCCCCCCCGAAAGACTCTTAGTTTGCCAAGAGTCTCACCAAATGCACTCTCAACTCTGTTCATTTGGACCTAAATGTTTGGCTAAAAATTTATCAGACCACACAGGTGGTGTGGATTTGGGCCACAGTTCTGCATAAAGGCCTGGCCCGTAGCTGTTAATTCTCAGGGTTATTTTTCCCCTTGAGTAAATGCCAAAGGAGGGCAGATTTTTTTTCCGGTGTTCCTTTGAAGGTGACAAGTGTAAGAGGGGGTCTCCTATCTGGCTTCCCCCATAACCCTTGGGCAGCCCCCTAAAACCAACACTCCAGGTGGCTGGGGATTGACGTGGACCCACAGGGCCGCTGCTGGCTTCAGCTCTTATCACTCCTGAATCTGTACTTTTTCATAATTTTGAAACTTCCTTTACTTCCTGGAAACAAGTAGTTAGAAGATGTATTAGCTATACATTTTAAAAAGACATTTTAAAGAATCAAGTATTTTTAGGAATTTTGTAGGGGAGTGGTTTTCAGGACATCTAGTCTACTGTACTGTTATTTTTGTTTTTCAAGCCTGCGGTACACATTGCAGACTCCTCACATAGCTCACAATATCTTCTGTCTCTGTGTCTCTCTGTGTATCTCTCTTTCTTTTTCGGGACAGGGAAGGGTGTACTGGAGATTGAACCCAGGGGTACTTTACCACTGAGTCACATCCACAGCCCTTTTTAATTTTTTATTTTGAGACAGGTCCTCACTAAGTTGCTGAGGCTGGCCTTGAACTTGTAATTTTCCTGCCTCAGCCTCCCAAGTTGCTGAAATTACAGATGTGGAGCACCCAGCTGATGTCTTGTCCTGTAGAATGTCATAGCCATCCTATGTGAGTCAGCTTTTCAGTGCTATAACAAAATACCTGAGACAATTAACTTATACAGAGAAAACATTTGTTTTGGCTCACAGTATAACTTTTTATTTTTATTATTATTATTTTTTTAGTTGTCCATGGACCTTTATTTTATTTATTTACATGTGATGCTGAGAATCAAACCCAGGGCCTCACACATGCTAGGCAAGTGCTCTACCACTGAGCCACAACCCAGCCCACAGCATAACTTTTCAATAAGTGATGCTGTACAGCACCATGACTAAAGGTAGAGGGCCCTGCCTGAACCACACCATGGCAACCTCGAGTCCTCTGGCCGGCGTCTGGGGAGACCACATGTAGTATGAGGCTATAGTCCCTGATGGAAACAGAGCAAGACATGAGGCTGGAGGGTCAGGCAGCAGCCCTGCGCATCAGGCTAAGTTTATACATGATGGACAGACCAAATGATGGAAACTCATCAACCAGCCTCCAGTTATCTCCAATAAATAACCACAACCATGTTTACGTCCTGTGTGGTGCTATTCAGCGCACAGGGAGTGGCACATTGGTAGCATTTTATCAATGCAGTGGCGCTATCCCAACCATGCATTGGGCGCATGCTCGTTTGGAGGGAAGAAAACTGGAGTAAGATCCGCTGCCACAGTGCTTCTCCACGGGTAGGAGTCACCTGGGGAGCATGTTGACACAGATTCCCAGGCTCCAGCCCTGGGGATGCCAATTCAGTACCTGTTGGACCAACATAAGCGTGCCACTGAGTGGCCAAGGACTGGAAGTCACCATGGTTTCCATGTCGATGTCCTCTCCAAAATTCATGTGTTGAAACTTTGTTGCCGCTGTGACAGCATTAAGAGATGGGGCTTTTAGCTGGGCGCAGTGGCTCACGCTTGTAATCCCAGCACTTTGGGAGGCTGAGACAGGAGAATCGCGAGTTCAAAGCCAGCCTCAGCAACGGCGAGGCACTAAACAACTCAGTGAGACCCTGTCTCTACATAAAACACAAAATAGGGCTGGGGATGTGGCTCAGTGGTCGGGTACCCCTGAGTTCGATCCCTGGTACCAAAAAAAAAAAAAGAGATAGGGCTTTTAAGAGGGGACCAAGTTGTGAGGATGAAGCTCTAGTGAATGGGGCTAAGGCCCTTCAGCTTCCTGCCCTGTGAGGACGTGGCATTCAAGGCGCCATCCGGGAAGCAGAGCGCAGCCCTCGCAGGCGCTGTGTCTGCCGTGCCTTCCCCTTGGACTTGCCAGCCTCCAGAACTCCCAGAAAATAAATTCCTACTTTCTATAAATTGCCCAGGATGTAGTATTTGGTTATAGCAACACAAATGGACAAAGACAGGAGTGAAAGTCACAAGTTTTGTTCTGGTGGGTAGGGAAACAATGGTATCATGGGAAGTCACAGAAATTTCATGGGGGTGCATGGGGAAGCCTAGGGGGAGGAGCTCAGTGGTAGCACACTTGCCTAGCATGCAGGACGCCCCGTGGTCAATCCCCTGCACTGGAAAACAATAAAAAACAAAGAGACGCATACAAAGCAAACTATGAGAACAGCAGGATTCTTATTTACTCCATCCACTGTAGGTGAGGAGCAAATTCATTGACAAGATATAGGGTGGCTCATGGAGGGAGTCCAGAGGATTCCAGCCATGCCAGGAAACTGCATGGTCAGGATTAAGTCATGATTGCCTTACAGAGCTGCCCCAGGAGGACGAAGATGTTGCTGGTGCAAGAGAGACTGGTCCCCTTGCTCTGTGCCTACCTTCCCTGGGCACCAGGTGCCACCTTGTGCTGCCTCTTGTGGCCCCTGCCATTGATGGTTCTCCACGGTCACTCTCAGGTAGCTTCCAATGAGCCAAGCCTTCAACAAGTGAGTAAGGAGACTTGGGAAGAAAACTGGTGTATAGAGGTCAGACTGTGAGCTGCTGGGTAGAGGACCAAATGTGACTCCCTGTTACCTCTCTTCCTGATATAGATGATGTGCCTCACAAATAGATCTTGGCTAAACAAGAATATGACATGACTGAGTGGCTGAGGACTGGAAGTCACTGTGGGAGCTGGGTTCAGGCAGAGCACCCCCCAAGTGTAGAAAAAGGGCTGAAACTGCCGAGTGTCAGTCTTCGCAGAATGGTTAGGAGCACTCAGTTGACTGTCAGAAATGGGGACAAGGGGCAAAAAGAAGTTTAGAAGGCATTAACTTTTAACTAGCATTATTCCCAGGGGTGCCGAAGCCCCCAGAAAGAATCATCCAAGAGCAAGACTAATGAGAAAGTCAGTTTAGCTTAAATCAAACTGTTGCAAACCATTTAGTAAAATAAACTCGCTGAGACAGAATTAGGAAATTTGGAGGTAACTTCTGAACTATATTACTTTGTTGATGAAATAATTTTTCCTCACATAATTAAGAAAAATCAATGGGTCCGTGCTCTTGTGGGGGATTCAGTGATGCAGAGAGGTTCCGACCTTCGTGTATTCATCATCACAGGATTTGGTCTCTGCCAAGGTGGCAGCAATGTGAAAGGAATCTAACCAATCTGCCTTCCCTGAACTCTTCCAACGGGAGGTCTGAGGCTCCAGAACTGAAGTCACCATTCTGAAACGCAGGTTGATCCAAAGATGGGATTAAGATAAGCAAATGAGCTTAATACCCACGCTGGAATGCAAGTCCTGCAAACAGTAAATAGCTTACTGTTATCTCATCATCTCATTTTCTAGAACGAATTAATCTGCCTACAAAAGAGCCCTGCTGACCACCCGGGTTACTGGAGATAGATTTTAAACAACAAAATCGAATGATACTCCAAAGCCAATTCATAAGACTCCCCGGAGCACAGCCTCATTTCTATAAATAAAGGGAATTTTTTCGCTGTGAGGTGTAAAATCTGCAAATTATTCCATCAACTCTGACGACATCTATCAAGAACAAAAATCTGAAGCTGGCGAGGGTGTGGAGAGCAACTGCAAGACCACGCCAGGCTGGGGTGTTCTTTCCAGCGTTGTTCGGTTACTCTGGTTTGGGTCTCAGTTCACCTGAGATTCTTTTTCCTCTGTCACCACTTTTAGTCAATATCATCCTTTTATTTTTAGACTTCAGGTTAAAACTAACTTGGAGAGTTTCTATCAAAGTCAGTTGGCCCTCAAAAAGTTGAAAGAAGATCCTCCTTCTCTCTGGCTCCATCCCATCTTCCAACAGTTGGATTTCTTCCTCTCTCTCTCTCTCTCTCTCTCTCTCAGCACCCAGTATTCCTGAGCTGCCCTCTACACCTACCTGTCCACTCCTGTAAGTTCTGGTGTGGTTTGGCATATTGCCAGCCAGATCAGGCCAGAGTCTGAAATGGAATTGAGTGATAGATGAGTTTTTATTTTAAGTCAACTTGGAGAAGAGACCAAAAGCAAACTTGAGGATCTAGAGGGAGAATGACTTTGGCTATTTGACAATCCATTTTTAGTTGGTTCCCTAATTTGTCAAATAGTAGGTGGTAAGCTTTGAACACACAGAGATCTTCATTCAGCACCTTCTGTGTGCCAGAGGCTGTCCTGGTTACTGGGACCAACAAGAAGTAATCCGGGGCTGGGGTGGTGGCTCAGTGGTGGTTCAGTGGTGGCGTACTTGCCTAGTATGTGTGAGGCACTGAGTTCGATCCTCAGCACCACATAAAAATAAATAAATAAAATAAAGGTATTTTAAAAAAAGAAGCAGTAATCCATACCTTCAGATAGCTCAAGGTCTATGCAGAACACACAAGCCCAAGGATATAATAGCAACACTCCAACTCATTGTTCCACCTTCAAGTTTCCATTGCATTGGGTGTGAACATCTTTTGGCACTTACCGTAAACCTTGGTTTCCCCAGATCCTAACCCAGGGCCAGGCATAGAGCAGGCTTTCAAACATATCAAAACAATGATTAATGAATAAATAAATAAACAACATATTATAGAATTACCAACCAAGTGTGTCCAGAAAAATCAACTGGGCTAGAGGAAAAAGGAAGTTTTACAAGAAATTGTGATTTCAGCTGAGGTTGAAAGCACGTCTAGCACAGTGTGTGACCTTGAATGAGCCGGTAATGAGAGTCCGATGGCCTCAACGGAGTGGAGGTTCAGGTGAGGACAGGGGGCTCTGGAGGCGAAGGGATTTCAGGCAGCAGTAGCTCCAGCACCTCACACGATGTGTGGTGGGAACACAAGGCATTTACTGAATGAATGAATAACGGAAGAGTAGAGGGACAGAGCTCCGGGGGCAAAACTGGTCAGCTGAAGCACTTACAATATCAAGTGCGTGGGGGCTTCCTTTGCTCCGTGGTGGAGCGCTTGCCCGGCACATGTGAAGCACTGGGTTTCATCCTCAGCACCACATAAAAATAGAGAAATAACATAAAAGTATCGTGTCCATCTACAACTGAAAGAATTTTTAAAATAAATAAATAAATGCATAGATGAATGTGACAAATAGCATATTCAAAGCCACCAGTATTGTGGAAAATTAGACACATTTAGAGAGGGGTATGTCTGGAAAATTATATAGTGATAAGAGAAAAATGAGAAAGAGAGAGCTGCTTGGAATCAGAGCTGGTGGCTGTGAGGATCATGTGTCATCGGGATCTTCAAGCAGCAGGACTCTGACTTCCAATGGAGTATAGCAGACTATGGAGGAAAGATGACTCCAAGGACCATGGTCTCAAAGGAGCTGACCCACAGGGGAAGCAAAAAGAAGAGTTAGGGAGAAAGTCCGTTGCTTATAAGCTGGAGCAAATCTGAGTGAGCTATATTGCACCAAGTCCCTCAAAACAAATTACCTCAAGACTTGGTGGCTTTAAACCACAGCAAGTCTTCATTACCTCACACGGTTCCTGTGAGCCTGGTGGCTCTGGATCTGGGTGTCTTGTGAGATGCGTTGAGTATGTTGGCTGAGGCTCACCTGGGCTGGAGAGCAGCAGAGTACATGTGGGGTGGCTCAGTTCCACCTTACGTGGAACTTTCCATACAGCTTCCTGACGTTCTTACGATGGGCAGCTGGCCTCCCCAAAGCACGGATTCCAAGAGATGGCAAAATGGAATCCACAACATCTTGTATGACTTTGGAAATCAAGCTCTGCCATTTCTGCAGTATCCTATCACCGATCGGTCCTTTTCAAAGCGGGGGTGGGGGGGTCCCCTATGAGGAGTAGCTGGTGGCAGGAGTCACTGGGGGGGGATATTTGGGGACTATGTTGGAGGCTGTTTACCACAAACTGCAGTCCATAACTACCTAAGGTGACATGCTCCTCTAGATTTCTCTGACAGGTTCACAAATAGGTGGCAAAGTGGACTTCCATGGCTCCAGGCTTGGGACATGCAAGTTTAAACCATAATGAGATAGGAGTGCACGTTCATGAGAGTGACTAAAGTTAAAAAGAGCCACAATACCAAGTGATGGCAAAGATATGGAAAAGCTGAAACTCTCTCCCCTGCTGATGGGCGTGCAAAAACGACCCAACCACTCTGAAAACTGGCGGTTTGTTAATGAGTTAAGCACATGCCTAATGTTTAGCCCAGCCATTTGACTACTAGGGATCACAGACCTAAATTTCTTGAGATTTGCCCAGAAGAAATGAAAACATCTGCATATGAAAGGAGTTGACTGTTCACAGCAGCTTTATTTGACAGTGGAAATAACCTGTGCTTGTAAAAGTTCTTGAGAGAAACCGAACCAAACAGAACCACTATGTGTATGTGTGTGCAATAGATGTGTAGTATATTATGTTATGTGTGCTATATAACATATCTATCTTAGATACATCATTGGGTTTTTTTCCTCTGGAAACAAAGGACTATCCTGTGACATATGTATTTTTTAAACATATGTGTAATTTATTATGGAAATTAGCTCATACAATAATGGAGACCAAGAAGTCCCACAATCTGCTGTCTGCAAACTGAAAAGACATGAACTATTAATATAATGTAACTGAAGACCAAAATAGTTCATGCTCTATGATTCCATTTACACAAAATTCTAGGAAATTCAGACGAATCTACAGTGTCAGAAAGACATCAGTTGTTACCTGGAGGACAGGAGGAGATTGACTCAACCTGAAAGGAGTCTGGACCATGGTAATGAGAGTCGCATAGGAAAAGGGAAAGAATGCAATAATAACGGACTCCATGAAAACAAAACATTGTGCAAGAAAAGAAATGCAATGTCTCCTACATGTCTGCTCTAAATTGTGTTTCCAAGCCGGGCGCGGTGGCTCAAGCCTGTAATCCCAGCACTCAGGGAGGCTGAGACAGGAGAATTGCGAGTTCAAAGCCAGCCTCAGCAATGGCGAGGCACTAAGCAACTCAGTGAGACCCTGTCTCTACATAAAACACAAAATAGGGCTGGGGATGTGGCTCAGTGGTCGAGTGCCCCTGAGTTCAATCCCCGGTACCAAA
>PVHX01025411.1:0-22481 GCA_004024805.1 Geosciurus inauris | reverse complement strand
ACCAAAAAAATATTTAACAAAAAAAAAAAAAGAAAGAAAGAAAGAAAGAAAGTCCCAGCTGGACATCATGGAAAGTTTAGAACATTGTAGGTTGGAGAGCTGGAAACCTCCAACTATTGAGGGAGGTGAGGTGGTGACCCGGGCTACCCTGCCCCATTCCCAGGAATGGATGATCCTGGAGAGACTGAGAAAAACTCTAAGCTGGCAAGGTAGAGGCTGATGAGGGCAGGAGCCACTGTGGCCCCAAGGGTTAGGATCCTCCGGGAGGGTGGGAGGGTGGGCTGGATGCCACTGGCATTCAGCTGAGCTGACCCCACACTCTGGGACTGGGTGCACACCTCGCCTGTGTTTCTCCTATCAACATTGGCCATGGTCTGTGTATCAACAGCAAATTTGGTTTATTTATTTATGTGGTACTGAGGATTGAATCTAGGAGTACTTTACCACTAAGCCACATCCCCAGCCCTTTTTATATTTTATTTTGACCCGGGGTCTCCTTAAGTCCTTTAGGGCCTCACTAAATTGCTGAGGCTGGCCTTGAACTTGTGATCTTCCTGCTTTGAGCTTCCTGAGTTGCTGGGATTACAGGCACTGGCCACGGCACCCAGCTCAGGAATTGGGCTAAAACTGAACCAGAAACCAAACCGAAGCCCTTGTGACTGCCCGTGGCCCTGCCTGCTGTCTGACCCATCTCTACATGGAAGGAAACTGGACAGGGAGCCACCCCCAGAGGATGAGGCCAGATGATCCTCAGATGCCTGAGACCCACTTGAGGTGGTGGTTGTGAATTTAAAGGGACAGTGGCCAGTATGCCTATGAGGAACAGGGACCCCTGAAGTTTGCACAAGTCATAAGGTTTTAAAGGAAGGGAACAGCGAGAGAGGGGACAGGGTGCTCCTGGAACACAAGGCAGCTCTGGGACCTGCCGCTTCCTCTGTCTTGGTGCTCCAGAAGGTTCTGCCCTCCCTTGTCTGCCCTCAACTTGGACACCCTTCCAGGGCGGGTGCTCCGGTGGGGCGGGACATCTGAAGCCTCAGGCTTTGATCAGGACCAGGGGAATCGCGGGAAGCCTGGTAAAGTGCTTTCCATGTTCAAAATGCTCTTATAAAAGGTCTTCTAAGTGGCCTGCTTGCTCTTACAACCCCATGGGGCAACTCTGAGTAATCTGGATTTCTGAAAGCTCAGGGTCCTCAGGGTCACGGAACCAGCAGGTGACAGAGCTGGGATTTGTGTCTCTGGACTTCTAACAACTCCTTGTGCTCTGCCATTCTGCCCTGGTTGTTCTAAATTGCAGAGGAAATGCCTTTTATTAGAACCCTCATGCAAATTTAATTTACATCTCAGTGACAAGATGACACTTAGGAGCAACGAATCCATTGCAGCTGAAGCTGTCCTCTGCACCGAGAGCACTCTGGGAGTTCATGTCTGCTCAGCCCCACACAGCAGCAAGCACTAAAGACCCCAACCTGAGTTCCACTTTGACCTTGCCGATTCCTGAGCTCTGCTATGGCATCTTTCTTCAATCTGTGGCCACTGGTGGCTGTATCTGGAGGATATCTCAGAACCCCAGACTCACCACATTCTTGCCCTCAGTGACCCCTGGATGGGTCCCCTGGACTCTGACACCAGCCTGGACTGAGGCTGAATTCACTGGACTCCCTTGAACTCTGCTGGATGTCCTGCTGTCTGTACCTCCAAAGAGCCCTGCCACCGAGTGCTTGCCTCTCCCTGGCCACCTCCTTCCCTAGAAGCCTCCCTAAGGGACGGTCATGAACAGACATAATTAATGCAATTATTTTAATTGGCATTCCTGACTTTAATCACAGAAAAAAAAAAATCCCAGAACTAATTTTAATATTCCCTTTAGCTTTATGGGGGTGGGGGCAGCTGGCACTGTGCCTGTCTGTGAGAGTTTTCCTTTCAAATCTTTTAAAGGGTCATCGACACAGTATTAAGTGGGAGAACATCCTGACATCTAGGAGGGACATTCCTTGTCCACCTTCTCTCCTCCCACCTCCACGACAGCACCGGGACTTCCATTAGGGAACCTCTCCACCCCACCTGCCACTCCCAGCCTGGGGCTGGGCATGGTTTCTCCAGAGTACCGCGCTCCCCTGGCATCAAAGTTCTCCCAAATTGGCATGTGGGCCAATTCTGGTCAGTGACAGTGAGTCCTGGGACTTTTGCTTGGATCTCTGGTGAAGAGGTACTTTTTGTTGGAGTGGCCACACTAGGAGGATGGGATCTTAGGGGCCTGCATGGAAGTGGAGCCATCACCAAAGAGAGCAAACACAACAGAAGGTTCGTACTATGATCCTCTTGGTCCCATCTGGGCTTCTGGATCCAGCTTTGCCTGAACTGGTCAATGACCTGCCTCCTAAATTCCCTCAAGCTAATTTGAACTTGCCTCTGTCACTGGCGACCAGATGAGTCCTGCCTGAGATAGAGAAGGTCCCTAATGTTAAATGAGTGACCACTCTCGGAGGTCCGCCAGCCACAGGGCTGCTGGGTCCCCAGGGCCTCACCTGCTCCAGCAGCTGCTGCTGCCTCGCCGCTGCCTCCAGCGCAGCCAGCTCCTTGAGTCGGGCTCGGAGGTGGGCGAGCTTGCCCCCTTTGGCCCCCTTGCCACCCATCTTCCCTGCTGCAGCGAGGGCTGTGTTGAAGAGCTTGGGGATCCCTGCCCGTGGGGGCAGGATGAGCACGCTCTTCTCCTCCTTGGGCTTGTTGTTATTTCTCAGCATGCGCCTGAAAGAGAGCAGCACCTGCTTACATCACGCGCACACAGGGCAGGCAGCGGCGCCCCCTCTGTGCAGGCCCTCTGGGTCAGAGCTGTGTGGTGCTGGTGGTGGGTTGGCTGATGGTTTGGGGGCGCCTTTTCTGAGGCGTGTGTGTGCACAGATCTCCTTGAATGATCAGAACATCCGTAATGAGGTGGGTCTTAGGTGTGTCCCTTCTGGACGCAGAGGTCCTTGGGGTGCTAGAGCTCAGAAAGGTTAAGTAACTCATCTTTGGTCACACAGGACTCACTAAAGGACAGTGGCGTGGTCAGGATATGGTTTGAGTGTGTCCCCCAAGGATTCACATGGTGGGCGCACAATTGGTGGGGTTGGGAGGTGGTAGAACCTTGAGGAGGTGGGACCTGGTGGGAAGTAATGAGGTCATTGAGAGAATGATGTCATGGGTCCCAGAAGGTTGTCATATAAGAGCCAGCCTGGCTGCTCTCCTCTCTCTGGCTTCCTGTCTTACTATGTGGCTTCTCATCATGATGCCCTCGGCTGTGGGGTCCTCACAGAGCCAAGCCGGTAACCAGCACCATGCCCATGCCCTTGACCTCCAGAACTGTGAGCCAGACAGACCTCTTTTCTTTATAAGGGGCCTCCCCAGGTATTGGTTTTCCTTCTCTGAAGTGCTGAGGATGGAACTGGAGCCTCAGGCAGGCTGGGCAAGGGCTGCACTACTGAGCTCCATCCCCAGTCCCTCAATCTATGGAACCAGAAATGGTCCCCGAGGAAGGAGGCCCAGAGATTTCCCCTCTCCTTCACGGTTCTTCCCCATCACTGCCTTCACCAATAGCAACATTTAGTGAGTGGCCACACAGGCTGGACCCTATGCTAGCCCTTTATAGCTCTCTGGTGGCCCCCAGCCCCCCTCCTGGTGCTGTCCCCTCTGTGTGATCCCCGCCCTGGAGGACGAGGAAGATGCACAGCTGTTAATAGAGGCTCACCATGTGTGTGCCGCTGCCACACAGGACTGGGATCTCTGTCTTGCCAGGAGACTCCCTTGTTGGCTCTGATGAAGCAACCAGCCATGTTGGGGGACCCTGGGGGGAGCCCCTGGCCAACAGCTAACTAGGAACAGAAGCACCCCCTTCTACAGCCTCAAGGATCTGAACTCAGTCAACCACCAAGCGATCTTGCACTCAGGTCCTCCCTCCGTGAAGACTTGAGACGAGACCTTGCCCTGGCTGACATCTTGATGACAGTCCTGTAGAAGGTCCAGATAAGCCACGGCCAGACTCTCATCTCCAAATGAAGATGCAGATGTCCCAAGCCGGTGAGTAACTTTCCCAAGGCCACACAGCTAGGAAGCTGCACAGCTAGAATTCAAACCCACAGTGGGGGTAGCACATGTCCAAGGTTGCTCAGAAGCAGCAGAGACAGAATCCCAGTCCAGACCTAGTGCCCTGCACGACCTTGTTTCTCTGAACAAGGACAGGATTTTCCATCAAACAGAGGCCCCGCCTTTTACAATAAAATTTTCCTGCTACCAGTATGTGCTGAGTGGTTTGGCTCAGGAACAAGTGGATGTCGCCTGCCATCTAGATGGCCCAGATGACTAGCTGGCAAGTGCATTCATCAGCCCTCCAGCTCAACTTGTTTGTTTAAAAATGAGGCCATTCCTGGCCGCTTCTCTAATCAGAGGCAATGGGTCTAAATTGTGCATATTGATATTAATTGCCTGAGATTTGCGTTTTCTCACTGGGCTCCCCCCACTGCCCCAGGAGAACACAAACACCGTAATTCATCAGAGCCTCTTGGATACCAGCCTGGCACTTGTCACCTGGGTTATTTGAGTCCATAATTCATGGCACAGCATCCATGGAAAGGACACAAAGGTACTCTCCACAGGACTTCTGCCACATTTCACTCCGGCTGGCTGTGTTCGGAAACATTGCACTGGCCTTGGGGACATTCCAGAGCGAGGACATTCATCCTCATTTTTAGTGGTGTGAGCTTCCCCTTTATTAGGGCGAGTGACTGCCTTGGTAAAGGGGCACCGAACACACCTTTCAGCTCCTCTCTTGGAGCGGCCAGGCCAGAACCCTGGGTGCTCCACTTCCTTAGGGCCACAGGTCCCCGTCTGTGAAGTGGGGATCTTGGACAGATCCCACGAGTGGCCCTCGCCAACTCGATGTCTGTGGGCCCTGTGGTTCTCGGATAGGTCTCTTCTTTGATGGGCAGAGCTCATCTGTGAGCTCCCCAAGCTCACCTGTCCCAAGGCGGGGGACAGCCACTCTGAGAGATCAGGATGCCCTGGGCTCATCCTCCCCCTTCCTCTGCCACCTTGCCCTTCAGCCCTCCATAGCACAGGAGGGGACTGGGGACACCGTGGGGAGCAGGCACCCTGCACGGCCCTGGGGAGGGCCCTACTGATTGCCAACAGCCCACCTTCCCCGCCAGAGGGACAGGATGACAATTGTGAGCCTGGTCTCCTTGAGGCTTGCTCCTCTGCAGGGGCAGGGGCAGGAAGACACAGCAGGGGACCTGAATGCAGTTTTCAGGCAGGAACAGTTGAATTGCATGATTTGCAAGAATCATGTTCAATAAGTTCTCTGCAAACACCGACTCAGCAAATACAGAACCAGTGCTCCAAGGGAAACACAGGGTGAGGTCCCTGCAAACCTCTCCACAATGTCTGTCAACCCACCAGTCCACAGCCTCCCTTATGAATGCTCCTGTTTCAGGACCCCTCGCTGGACATACAGTGGCCTCGTCAACGCTGACCACAGCCAGCAGAGCCAGGGCTCAGGCCTGAGCGAAGCTCGTCATGTGTATCCCCATGCAGGCACATGGTAGCTTTCTCATACTTAGGAAAGTGACAATGGCACTTTGGCCCAATGCTGGGGGATCATTTTAAACAGCACAGTCACCAACAAAAAGCACAAACACAATTTGAAAAAATGTGGCCCTGAACTGACCACAGATCTTAAATGTCCTGCAAAGGCTCATCTGGTAAAGGCCTTAGTCACCATCCTGTGGTGCTACTAGGAGGTGGTGGAACCCATAGGAGGTGGGGCCTAAGGGAAGGAAGTTAGGTTATTGGGGGCGTGGCCTTGAAGAGGCAGAGGAGCCTTCCCCTTTCTGTCTGTCTGTCTCTCTGCATCCTGGCTGCCATGAGGTGGGCCACTTTGCTCTACCACCCTGCCACAATGTTCTGCCTCAGCACAGGCCCAAAGCCACAGGGCCAGGGGACTACAGGCTGGACTCACTGAAACCATGAGCCAAAATAAGTCCTTGCTCCTTCCAAGTTGCTCATCCCAGGTGTTTTGTCACAGTGCTGAGCACTGACAGGGAAGCAGAGTGTCCCCTCATCTGACTTCAGCTGGGAACATGCATTCTGAGTGACCCTAAATTTTGGTCATTCTAGACATGTGTGTGACTGACCACAGAAGCCTGTGAGCATCAGTCTTGCGGGTATCTAGAATTTAGTGAGTGGAGAATTTGTAAGCATGGAAATGGAGAATGAGGATCTCCTCTACTTCTCTGTCCCCGGGAGAGGAGGAGCTGGTGTGCACACCTGATGTGACAGAGACAGTGGGCAGACTGGGTGGGAAAAGTTCTGAAAGACAGGCCTGTGGCAGGGCCCAGGTGGGCTTCCTGAGAGCAGCCAGACACACTGAGTTACAAGCAGCTCCCTTCCCCAGACGCTCAGAGCCTTATGCATGTGATGCTTGAGTAGCAAAACGGCCTCCATTCACCTTGAAGCTGCCGAAAGAATCCTGTAAAACCTGTCTCATCAAGTTACTCAACCATATATAAGCTTGCATGGCTCCCATCTTCCTCAGAGCAAAAGTCAAAGCCATTGCCAGGCCTCACCTACAAGGCCCAACACATCTCTTTCCTTCAACTTCTCTGATCCCAGACCAAACTACACCCATTTTCCTGCTGTTTCTCTGCACACACACAGAGACTGCTCCACCCCAGGGCCTTTGCATATGCCATTCCTCCTGCCTGGAATGTTCTCCCTTATGGTAAACACCGTTTCACTCTGTTGCAGTTCTTGGTTGAAATGCCACCTCCTGAGACTAGTGTCCTCAGTCCAGCTTATCTCAATTAGTTCCTTCCATCTCCTCTATCTCTACACATGGCCTGTATTTTCTCATGTCTCCTACTAAAGCTGACACCTTCCATACCACTTTTGCATTCTCAGTCTCCCTGATTAGAATGTGAGCTTTGGTGCCTACCGTGTCCTCAGGGCCTAGAACTATGTGCTCTATACATTTTTGTGCTGGATGAATGGGTGTTGGTGACTTGTTCCCTTTCTTATGACCACTCTGTGCAGTTTCTGGATGGTCACACTTCATAGGATGAAATGGAAAGTTAGAAGATGTGATACAAAAGGTAAGGGAGGGAAACCTGGAGGTAGGGATCAAGAAGCGTTTTCCCAGTGAAAATTTTTAGGGAGAAATCGATGGATAAAAAGAGGAGTCTGAGGATTATCAGCATGTAGGGATCACATGCCAGGCATCTCTCACAGAGATATTCTTGCATCCTAATTTATTTAATCTTTACAACAGCAAAGTGGGGGGTGGTCCCCTTTATTTTACAGAGGCAAAAACTGAGATCAGAGAAGTTAAGCAACTTTTGCATAGTCACACAGCCAGTAACTCATATGGAAGGGATTTAAGCCTCATTGGACTCCCAGGTCTATTCTAGAGTTTCCACATGGCACTGCCTCTGTTGCTCAGTTTGAAACTTAGTCTTAAGGATCTGAAAGCAAAGCCCTGCTTTTCTGAGAAGAAAAAAATATATATAAATTACCTGTTCTCTAATAATACAAGATACAGGTAGACAAGGTTACTGGTTGCAGAATACTGGCAATGCCCTAAGTGCACACTCCTAGGAATGCCATGTGACTGTTGAAAAGAACAAGGAAGCCGTCTGTGCACCAGAAAGCAACTTCCAGGATTTTGTCATGGAGAAAAAAGCCATGGGTGACAACGAGGTGTGACAAGAATCTGCGGTATGCTACCTTCGGCACAATGGAGAAGGGAAAACGAGGAGACAGTCAAGGAGCTGCCTGTCTGCTGCAAAAGTCAACACGGGAATGAAAAGCACAGACCGATGAGACTGGCCACCTCCAGAGGTGGGTGGCAGTGGGTGGGACACTTTTCTGAGTATGGAATTTTGTAGAATTTTGGACTCTTGGAAATTTAGCAAGGAACTAAAGGTAGGAGGTGAAAGTTCTATGAGGCCGGGCGCCATGGCGCATGCCTGTAATCCCAGCAGCGCAGGAGGATCTCGAGTTCAAAGCCAGCCTCAGCAACTTAGCGAGGCCCTAAGCAACTCAGCGAGACCCTGTCTCTAAATAAAATATAAAAAGGGCTGGGGGTGTGGCTCAGTGGTTCAGTGTCCCTGGGTTCAATCCCCAGTACAAAAAACAAAAAGTTCTATGGGGAATGGGACACCTGATGGTCTCTAAGTGACTCCCCAGTAAGTACTTATTAATCACACAGAGAAAAGCAGAACTTAACCATGAGATTGAATTAAAAACCATCAGACCAGCCCCATGTGCCCCTGATGCACTCGCTGAGACAAATACAGCATCACCTGCCCCAAACCAGAGCCTGAGGGTCCTCACGAACCCAGACTGAGGGACATTCTGCAAAGCAATGGGCCCGTGCAATTCAAAGCCATCAAAGTCCATAAAGATAAGAAGCCCGCTGACCAATGGTCCCAGATCCAAGGAGACACAGGTCACATGGGGACCTCATGCAACATGTGACCCTGCACCTGATCCAGGGAGGAGAGGAAGCCAAGTGAAGCCGGAGGAGACGCCACTGGGAGGGTGAGCAAAATCTGAATCTGGGTTCCAGGTGGATCACCATGTGTCAACACCTAGTGTTCTGACATTGACAAAGGTACCGTGGTTATGTCAGTGAAAGTCCTTGTCCTTTGCATTTTTTCCATGGGAGAAAAAAAAAAAAAAGTAAATTACGTACCTGGCCTTCTTCCGGAGTAACTTCTGTGATTCAGGATAATGCACCAAAATTTCATTCAAGTCCTTCTTATCCAGAATGAAGAGGTTGGTGAACCCGTGGGCCACCACGTTGGCTGTGCGCCGATTCCCGCCCCCGACGGCCAGCAAGCTGGGTGGAGAAGGGAGGGCGGGGAGAGCCTTCAGAGGCTGGGGGAGTTTGGGGCTTTGTTTCCTGAGATGGGGTCTGGATGTTGCTCAGGCTGGTCTTGAACTCCTGGGCTCAAGTGATCCTACCTCAGCCTCCCAGGTGGCTGGGATGACAGGCGCATGCCACCCCTCCCATGATCGCGGTGTGATCACGTTCAACGGTGCAGCCCCAGGAGCACGTCGATGACCCCGCGATCGCGAGAGCCCAGACAGCCTGCACATGCCAAGATCCACCATGGCCCTCGCCCCCAGCCCTTGCCCAGAGCCCCCCATGTCACCCCAGTTCCCCAATGACCTTATCTCTCCAAACACGGATCCAGCTTTCAGTGTCACCAGAACAGACTTCCCATCAGGGCCTCCCAGCACCTGCACCTGGCCCGCCTGGATGATGTACATCTCCCGGCCGATCTCCCCCTGGAACAGATGGGGCAGAGTCCTTCCACCTGCTCAGAACAGGCAGGGGAAGGCGAGGGCTGGGCCCCGAGGCTGGTGGCCCGGGGAGGAGGCACTCAGACTGAGGCCGAGCCCAGCTACAACCACTCACGTTATGTGGGGCCAGTCACTCCCCACGGGGCCCTCAGTCTCCTCATCTGTGGACTGGGGAGATGAGCGCACCCCACCTGCCCAGCTGGCGGGATGATGTGGGGAGTTAGCAGCATCGTGGGAGAGAGAACATGCCAGCTGCATGCCAGGTGTTGGCATAAAGGTCTCCTGCAAATTCCCAGTTCTGCCCAGCAATGGGGGTGTGGCAAATAGGACAGTGGCCCCACTGTGAGTGACTATCCAGGCCCAGCACCTATCAGGAGCTTGGGTGGCGTTTGCTAACTCAGGAACAACAAGAATAAAGCCCTGTGGGTCCAAGGTGCTTTTTGGTGCCAGACCCTGGCCTGAGTGCTGCATGACGTTGTACCTTCAGAAGGCTCCGCGACCCTTGGAGGCAGGATTGAGCTTTTCTCAAGGTCATAAAGCAAGGACGAGGCAGAGCCAGGTGTCCAGAGTTGATGGTTTCCGTGGTTGTTATGGGTTGAATCCCCCACCCCCACTACCTGTTGCGATCGTAATCTCCAGTAGTTTAAAATGTGACCTTATTTGGTAACAGGCGCACTGTAAATGTAATTAAATTAAGATGAGGCTGGACTGGCATCCTTGCAAAAAGGGAAACTGAGGCTGGGCACGGTGGCGCATGCCTGTAATCCCAGTGATTTGGAAGGCTGAGGCAGGGGGATCGCAAGATCGAGGACAGCCTTAGCAACTAAGAGGTTCTAAGTAACTTAGGGAGACCCTGTCTCAAAATAAAAAAATGAAAAGGCCTGGGGATGTGGCTAAGCGCCCTTGGGTTCAATTCCCAGTGCCGGCCTCCGCAAAAGAGAAACTGGACACAGACAGGCATAAAGGGAAGATGACACGAAGGGACACAGAGAGAAGGCCATCAATAAACCAAGAAGCGAGGCCTGCCACCTGTCAGCCATGCCTGGTGTGTTTGACAGGCCCAGAGGCCAAGGACAGGAACCCCGTGACACTTTGGACTTGTCCGCCAAACGTTTCCTGCGCGTCTCACACATCGTGACCCTCTTCAGGAAAGTGGGGGAGTGGGCTTCCCTGTGTCCATGTTCGGTCTGTCCTGGGGCCAGAGTGTAGGGGTCTTCGAACTCCCCCTCGCTGCACAGGCCACCCCTAGGAGTGTTGCCAAGCAAAACTGCCAGCAGAGGGCGCCATTCACACGGGCTCAACCAGCACTTGGAAGCTCAGACTCCACAACACCTGCTTCACCTCCTTTCACCTGCAGCCAACTGCGTGTCACCACACGGAGAATAGCCACGGCAGTTGTGACTGCTCAGGTATAGTGCCAAACTCACAGCCCACCCCGGTACAGAGGCACTACCAATGGTCCCACTTTATCCATGGGCAGAACAGGATTCAGAGAGGGCAAACTGCTTGCTCAAGGCTGCACAGCTAGGATACAGCTCCTGTGTCAGAGAAATTATTTGATCGTTCCCGAATCCCCCTTAAAGCTGCTGCTTCAAATTCTCAGCCATCTGCAGCATTTTTTTTTTCCTGTCCCCAGCTCTCTGCTGCCCAGCGTACCACCTAGATCAGGGGCCTTCTTGGGCTGGGGGTTCCCAAATCTTACAGGCAACATTTTCACCCCTGTACACATGCCCAGCTTCATCGCCAGCTCTGTGAAAGAGGACTAATCCTGGGTTCTGTCCCCTCTCCAGGTGACCTTGGTGTCATGTCAAATGCCAAAGACAGGAAGCAGAAGGGGCACCAGACACTGCCCAGTTCAGGGTTCAAACCCAAATGTTTTCTGGGCTCAGGTGGGTGATGTAAATGAAGTAGTCAAAGTGGGCTGGTGTGGGGTAGTGTGGAGTGGTGGGGCCTGTGGCATCAGGAGAGGGCATGACGTGATGCCCGGTGGGGACAGGCCCTCCTTCATTCCAGCTGTTTGGGAGAGGGGGGCCGTGCTAGCAGACTTTTTCTTTTCAGTCGGACATCCAGACTTTTATGTGAAATCTTCCAATTTTTGAAAGCTAGAGGGGAATTCAACTTGGGGGAAGAAAAAAAGATTAGGGAAAAAGAATGCCAAACCTCACTGGGCTTCATCAATCCTGCACAAGGGCACCAGCCTGCAGCTCTGGCCGGGGACTGTCCCTTCTCCCTTCCCATTTTCCTGATATGAAGACTGAGGCACTGAAAGCAGTTCCATGGTCAAGGCCCCTCTATTCCCTTTCCCATAAGGTGAGAATCCTCATCCTGGCACCCCTGGTCTGGGGCCGAAGGAGTGATGGAGACACTTTGCAAATCCTGAGGCACCTCCTCCCACGTCCACCCCCTGCCTCCCCAGTGCTTCCACCGGCCCAGGGCTTGCAAACTTCTCTGGGCCATCAGGGATGGGCTCCAGCCAGTGCCTGGGAGGGCGGGTGCCCTACAGCCCCGGGCAGCTCACCTTCTTGCACACGTAGTCGTTGGGCAGGTAGACAACGGAGCGAAGCCTCTTCAGCATGTCAAAGATCATCTGCCGGTCACAGCCCTGCCCAGGGAAGGGGAGGAGCCCACTTACAGGGAGGTTTGGGCTTGGGTCCCTCCAGAGGCCCGAGGGAGAGGACACTGGTGGGGGTACCTGGAAGAGTGCCACTTTGCTGACGATGTCATAGTTCACATCGATGGCGAGGTCCAGCCGCATCTTGTCTGGAAGCTGCACCATCAGCTCTGACTCATCTGTGAACAAGACCTGGCAAGGGTCAGAGGCAAGGCCAGCCCTGCCCCACGCACACCCTGGCCAAGACCCTGCTCTGGCTCACCTGGGCACCTTCCACTGCCGTACGAACCAGGTCTCTCTCACGAATAGAGAGACCCTGAGAGTATCCCCTCTCACCTCCAGGCCTTTACCAACACTGTTCCCTGTACCAGGAACATGAGTTCCCTAACTAACTCCTACTTACCCTTCAAAACCCAGCACTAATGTCACCTCCTCCAAGAAGGCTTCCCTGAACATCATCCGCCCAGCCTCTGTGTTAGCCATCCCTGTGCCATAGGACCCATCACACCCTTTCCTACAATGGTGTGTGAGCTGCCTTCCCAGTCACCCTAGAAGAACACGAGCAAGCACTGGCCACGCGCCAGGTTTTTACAGAACGTTTGTACAAAGATTATTTTATTCAGTCTTCCCAGCAACCCAAGAAGGACCTGCTACTGTAATCCCTCTGTCACAGACGGGAAGGGGCAGTGGCTTGCCAGGGCTGTGCAGACAGGGAGCAGAAGCAGGATCCCACCCAGGCTGTGTGGCCCAGAGCCAGCCTGCCCCAGGAGAGCAGGGGCCAGGTGTGCTGTGCACACCACGGGGAAAGAAAAAAGGAGAGAGGAAAGAGGGAGAAGGAGGTGGGGAGGAGGGTCTTCCTCTCCCCTGACGTAAACTATACTGGAATCTTTGATGGGGCTGCACCTGGTGGGGGAGCGGTGAGGAGAAACAAGTGTCCAGAAGACAAGACCCTTGAGTCTTCAGGGGTCCCACGGCAGCCCACCTGGAGGTACCCATAGTCCACACTAGGCCTCTCTGTGAACATGGGAGCCACAGCTGAGGGGCCCCAGCTGGAGACACAGGATGAAGGGAGTGTTTGGGAAGCTGAGTGCCAGGCAGCGGGGGTTGTCTGGAAAAGCTGGTGTCCCCAGGGTAGGCCAGTCTTACCCAGCATGCCTTGTGAGTGCCAGGTGTACTCGTACCAGGTCTTGACGCGGTTCTGCACGGACCTGGGGATCCTGTAGAAGGTCATGTACTTCACGGTGCTGTCCATGCAGCTGCGGTAGTAGGTCTGTCCTGCCGTGGCGGCCCCCACCACGTCCCTCATCTGGGCCAGAGGAGAAGGGGAGTCAAGGGAGCTGCGGGGTTGGTGGGGAAGGGCCGCTCCTCACGACCAGAGGTGAAAGGAAGGGAGTCCTGCCTCCTGCGTGGACATGGGAAGGGGCGAGGGGACTGCCAGCCCACTCTGCTGGCCTCAGGTCCCTAGGACAGTGCCAGGAGGGAAGGCCTCCCTGGACTGGGCTGATTCTGGTACAGTGTGGCCCCTCGGTGCTGGGGCCTCTTTGTCCAAGCCCTTGCTGGAGGAATAGGAACCTACTGTGTGCTGTTCCTCAGGGTGGCTTTGAGGACCCCAGACTGTCACCTCCGCAGGTGAAGACACCTGCAGTTTCTCTCAAAGGGCAGTCCAAGTAAGCCCCCTGCCTTTCCAGAAAACCACGTGACCTGGCTCACCCACACGCCCAACGGGCATTTCGAGTGGGAATGACCTCACAGAGGGAGGGACCTGGAGCACGCTTCCGCTTGCCCAGCAGGGCCCAGCAGGGCCCAGAACTCCAGGTCCCTGACCTGCAGCCCCGGGCTCTTTCTCAGGCTCAGTCTCAAGGTAACAGGCACCCAGGGTGATGTTTCTGGAAGCAGTGGGAGGGGTCCTGCAGGTGAGTGTGGTGGGCTTCCAGGCTGGGGCCCCAGCTACCTGTCCAATCATCACAGAGAAAGCGAAGACACCCGTGAAATAATTCAGGAGCTGGAAGACAATTTCAAAGAGTGTCTGGGGGTCAGGCAGCCCCCCGATGGTGATGAGGGTCTTTACGGCCCAGTAGTAGCAGCGAATGTAACTGGAGAGAGAAGAGAAAAAGGACTTTGGTCACCACAGGACCCACCCTGCCAGCCTTGGGCAGCCTGGTTCAGACATCTCTGAGAGATGTCACCGTGCACAAGACAGAAACTTGCCTCCTGCGTAGGCAGGGGACATTCTTATTTCCAGAGCAGGTTCATGGATTCTGTGCGGGTTGGCTGTGCCTCTCTGTCCCATCCCTGCAGGAACATGTCATCATGCTCACATACAGACATGGAAACTGAGCCTCCAGGCAGGAGGGGCTGTCGGGAGGATGGACAGCCCTGGTGACCGGGGCCCTTCAGCCTCCTTCAGTGTCCCTTCAGTCTCCACACTCTTGTCTTTTGTCATCCCCTGTCGTGCTGATTCACAGAAAGCAGGAGTGACAACCACGTGGGAAGATAGGGTCACCCTCTGGGTCTGCAGGGTTCACATCTGCAGACTCAACCCGCCTCAGATGGAAAATAATCAGAAAAAACTGTGTCAGACGTGTGCAGGCTTCTTTTCTCTAAATAATACTGCGTAAAACTATAGAGCACGTTGCATTAGGGGTTATGAATCATCTAGAGACAGTTCAAAGCACGCAGCAGGATGGGCATAGGTCATCTGCAAATGCTACATTGTCTATATAAGGCACTTGAGCATCCCTGGATTTTGGTATCCTCAGGGGTCCTGGGACCAAGCTCCTCTGGGTACATAGGAACAACTGCGTCTCCATGACAACTTTTTCTGATCCTCCTCTTCCCCACCCACTTTCCAGATAGTGAACATGAAGGTCCCAAAGGGAAAAGGAGCGCCTGTGGTCACCAGGTGGCAGTCCCAGAACCGGGACTAGAACCAGGGTGCCGTTTGTCTGTCATCCATCATCAGGTCACCCCTGACAGAGGCCCATGATATGTTGATATGTCGGGAAGGGAGGTGTGGGTGACAGGGTCCTACTGTGAGATGAAAGGCATAGAAAATGAGCTTGTCTGGTTATCACAAACCAGCCAGAGATTAGAACCTGTCCGTACCCTCAGGCTGAGCCCTCCTGGGAGTCAGCAAAGGAGGAGGCCAGTGGAGCCTGGAGATGGACATCCAGCCAGCGGCCAGTGCCTTCCTGGGCTCTGCTGACCGGTTCTGGGTGCAGCCTTGAAGCTGCAGCAGGGCTCTGGGGCCAGGCCACCTGGGCTCAGAGCCACTTCCCAGCTGCATAACTTGCAGATGTTTTAATTTCTCCAAGCCTTCATCTCCTCTATAAAAGGGGGACAGCAAGGGGACACCCTTCACAGGCCACTGTGAGAATGAAAAGAGGTGCCAGAAGAGGGCCTGACACAGGTGGGTTCTCAGCCAACCAGTGCTCAAGGCCAGGGCCTCCCATGCACCTGCCGTGGGGAACAGCCTGGCCTGGGTCCTCAGGAGGTTCCCGTCTAGCCGGGACAGCAAGAAACGGGCACTGAGTGCTGGGAGGGGGACGCAGAGGTTGCCTTGGACTAGCCGCTCTGGCCTTTCTGAACCTCATTTTCACCTGTGGTGTCAAGAACACCAGGAAGCCTGCCTGGTCACGCCCCTGTCATACCAGTTCTGGCCAGGAGAGGGCGTATGAGGCACCGTTATTGGGACTGAGCAGCTCTCAACCCTCTGGACCAACTAGGCTGTGGAGGAACTGGATGTTCAGGTAGCTGGGCCACCAACAGAGAGGACAGTGTCCCCTAAGCGCTGGCTTTCCCTGCAATGCTTTCCCGTTACAGAAATTTTACATTTGCACAACAGCACATCTTAGGGATAAAGTCCTCACGACTTCCCTGCTAGTGGGTCTGTGGGACCCTCCCCACCCCCAGGTAGGCGGAACCAGAGCAGGAGAGCCCTGGAGAAGGGCCAAGAACCAGCATAGGTAGGAACTCAGGTTCCCTTCCTGCTTTCCATCCCTTCCCAGGACTTCCAGCCCTAGAGAAGTGGGTTCTTAGATTAGTAGGGCATGAGCCCTTTGGGGATTGAAAGAGACTCCTGTTAAATCCATGCATTCTTAAGATTTAGCTTTAATTTCCAGGAGAGTAGAGCACTGGACCCAAGGTTATAAACCCTTTACTGGCATGCTGGTTTCCCCATAATAACAGCTATAGCTAGAAAGGGGGTCACTGACCAGTGTCCAGGCCCAGGCTGCATATCTTACCTGCATTGGCTTATTATTCCTCTCCAGAAATCTGAAGGTGATACTACCCCATTTTGTAGATGAGAAAACTGAGTCTCACACTGAAAAAATTTCTAGACACATATGACCTGCCCAAATCAAACTAGGAAGATGTAGAAAACCTAAACAGACCAATATCAAGTAATGAAATTGAAACAGCAATTCAAAGTCTTCCAACAAAGAAAAGCCTAAGAACAGATGGTTTCTCAGCTGAGTTCTACCAGACCTCTAAAGAAGAACGAACACCAGTCTTTCTCAAATTATTCCATGAAATTAAAAGAGAGGGAACACTTCCAGATGCATTTTTAAGCCAGTATAACCCTGACACCAAAACATATGTAGGAAAGAAAACTATAGACCAATATCCCTGGTAAACATAGATGCAAAAATCCTTAATAAAATGTTAGCAAACTGCATTCATAAACATGTCAAAAAAAATAATACACCACAATTAAGTGGGTTTCATCCCAGGGATGCAAGTTGCTTCAACATAAACAAATCAATAAATATAATTCATCAGTAAATGGAATAAAGAACAGAGTCATATGATCATCTCAATAGATGTGGAAAAGATCTTTGATAAAATCCAGCACCCATTTATGTTTAAAGCATTGGGGAAACTAGGGCTAGAAGGAACTTACCTCAACATCACAAAGGCTACACATGACAAACCCAAACCAACGTCACACTGAATGGAGAAAGCCTGAAAGCATTTCCTCTAAAATCAGAAACAAGAGAAGGATGTCCACTCTCACCAGGTATATTCAATATGGTTCTTGAAACTTTAGCCAGAGCAATCAGGAAAGAGAACAAAATTAAAGGAATACAAATAGGAAAAGAAGAAGTCAAACTATTTCTATTTGCTGATGACATGATCCTATATCTAGAAGACTCAAAAAACTTTACCAGAAGACTTCTAGAACTCATAACTGAATCCAGAAAAGTAGCAGGATACAAGGTCAACATTCATAAGTTGCTTTCCTATACTCGAACAGTGATTCTGCTGAGAAAGGAATCAGGAAAACCATCCTACTTACAATAACCTCCAAACAACAACAACAACAAAAAAAACACCTTGGCCATTAATCCAACCAAGGAGGTGAAACATCTCTACAATAAAAATTACAGAACACTGAAGAAAGAAATTGAAGATCTTAGAAGATGGAAAGACCTCCCATGTTCTTGGATAGGCAGAATTAATATTGTCAAAATGGTCGTACTACCAAAAGTAATATTCAGATTCAATGCAACTACCATTAAAATACCAATGACATTTTTCACAGAACTAGAAAAAACAGTCCTAAAATTTATTTGTAAGAATAAGTGGCCCAGAATAGCCAAAGCAATCCTGAGCAAGAAGAGCGATGCTAAAGGCCTCACAATACCTGATCTCAAATTATGCTACAGAGCTGTAGTTACAAAAACAGCATGGTATTGGTATCAAAACAGACATGAAGGGGCTGGGATTGTAGCTCAGCGGTAGAGCGCTTGCCTCGCATGCGTGAAGCCCTGGGTTCGATCCTCAGCACCACATACAAAGCAATAAAATAAAGACATTGTGTCCATCTACAACTAAAAAAAGAAAATATTAAAAAAAAAAAACAGACATGAAGACCAATGGAATAGAAAAAAACACACAAAAACAAACCCACATACTTACAGCCATGATATTTGACAAAGGTGCCAGAAATGTGTTGGAGAAAAGACAGCTTTCTAAACAAACAGTGCTGGGAAAACTGAATATCCCATATGCAGAATGAAACAAGATGCCCATTTCGCACTCTGTACAAAAGTCAAATCAAAGTGGATCAAAGACTTAGAAATTAGGCCAAAATTTTGCAAGTGCTAGAAGAAAGCATCGCCTCAATACTCCAATGCCTTGGTGCAGGCACTGACTTCCTCAACAAGACCCCTAAAGCTCAAAGAAATAAAACCAAGAATGTCATCAAACTGAAAAGCTTCTGTACAGCAAAGGAAATAGGAGTGTGGAGAGGGAGCCTACACAACAGAAGATCTTTGCCAGCTGCTCCTCTGACAGGGGATTAATATCCAGAACACACAAAGAACTCAAAAAACCTAACCCCAAAACAAACAAACCAACAAGCAAATAACCCAATCAATCAATGGGCAAAAGAACTAAATAGACATTTCCCAAAAGAAGAAACACAAATGGTCCACAAATACAAAAAAAAAAAAATGTTCAACATCTCTAGAAATCAGGGAACTGCAAATCAAAACTACAATAAGATTTCATCTCAGTCCAGTCAGAATGGCAATTATCAAGAATACAAATAATAATACATGCAGGCAAAAATGTGGGGGAAAGGGTACACTCATTTATTGTTGGTGGGATTTCAAATTAGTACAACCACTCTGGAAAACAGTATGGAGATTCCTCAAAACACTAGGAATGGAATCACCATATGACCCAGCTATCCCACTCCCCAGTATTTATCCAAAAGATCTAAAATCAGCACATTACAGCAATACAGCCACTTCAATGTTTATAGAAGCACAATTCATGATAGCCCAATTACAAAACCAACCCAGATACCTACTGATAGATGAATGAATTAAGAAAATGTGGTATATACTCAAAATGGTTTTACTCAACCATAAAGAAGAATGAAATTATGGCATTTGCTGGTAAACGGATGGAAGTGGAGAACATCACGCTAAGTGAAATAAGCCAGACTCAGAAAATTAAGGGTCAAATGTTTTCTCTTGAATGTGGAAGCTAGAGCAAAATTAGGGAAAGAAGGTGGGGGGTGGTGGGATAGGATATCATAAAGAGAGAGGGAAGATGGGAGGAGTACAAGGGAGACCAAGGGAGGAAAGAGGGATGGAAAAGGGAAGAAACATGGAGTGAATTTAACAAAATCACATTATATGCATATATAAATATACCACAGGGAGCTTCACCTCTCTGAATATATAGAAAGCACCAATCGGGAATAAATACATAAATGAGTGAAAGGAAGAGCAGAAGAGTGGAGGAAGGAGAACAGAGGGAAGGAGGAGGGGAGGGAAAAGGGGAGCAGGGACTGAAATGGAGTCAATCAAATTCCATGCATGTATGAGTTTGTCAAAATGAACCCAACTTCTGTGTATAACTATAATGCTCTCATTAAAAACAACAACAACTCTGAGTCTCAGAAGGGGTGAGGACTTGCCCAAGGTCACGGGGCTAGATTAGCTGCAGAACTTGAATTCTTCCCTTTGTATAGAGGGTCCTTGGAGTCCTCTCTCTGCCTGCTGGTGAGGGCTTGGATGAATGAGTGAGTGGATGAATGACCTAGTTATGGGTGCAGGACGGGCTGTGGATGGGTTTAGCCAAGGGGAGCAAGAGAACAGGACCACGGATATGGGGCACGTTAGGCCCTACCTCCACCCCCTGCAGACATACTCCACCCCACAGTGGGCATCAGAATTTCCTCTGTGCCTGCCTGGGCTGTCCTGGACATCTCTGGGGAAGTGAGACCCAATGGTCATGGCTGGGGATCTGTACTGAGAAAGGGACGACCTGGATCAATGGCCACTCTACAAAGAAGCTGCCGTGGACACCAGGGACCCACATGTCCAGCACAAGTGGAAGCAGGTGCTTGGACAGGGACACAGTGTGGAGGGCTGGACTGTGAGCTTTTCCCATCATTAGAGGCCCAGACCCTGGGTTCTCCCCCTGCACCGCGGTGGGAGAAGAGAAAAAAGAACAGTGGGGCAGTCCATGGATGAGAATGCTCGGCTTCCCTGTGGACCTCTCTACAAACCTGAAACCTCTCTAAAAAAGTTTATTAATTCAAATAATTAACATTTTTGCATCTTTGGCCTGGCTGTGCCCTTGTAAGAATTTATTAGGAGGAAATGATCAGGCCAAAGGATGAAGATTCCCGTATGAGGATGTTCCCTGCAGGATCACATGGCCTGCAAACACCCTCGCCATCCTAGTGCGTCCTATAATACGGGAATGGCAAGCAGGTTTCCCTATTCACAAGCTCCTCAGTGGCTGCTGACACCCAGGAGGCTGTGTTGGGAAGTATGTTGTGGCCTTGTTCCCAGTGGGCCATGCCAGTGGGCTGAAGGGGCAGATGCCCCTGGACGGTGTATTTGCCAGCCCTCCTGGACTTTGCGTGCTGAAAGGATCCTTCCAGCAGGTTTCATTGACGTCTGTGCCCTGGGCCCAGCCTACAGCAGATGCTCTGGAAACTTAGCTCAGGAAGACGGGGAACATAGCCCTTGAACCTTGTCTTAGGAGTGCTGTTCCTCAGCAAAACAGTGGCAGCGAGACTTCTTTCTAGGAGTCTGTATGCTCTGAATTATAAAAACGAGAATGTCATCCAGGAGGAGGACGGGCTCACCTGTTTCCCACACCATCGTAAACCCAGTGAGTAGAGCCGATGCCCTGATAGGCCGATGCCCAGTAGTACAGACAGGAGTTCAGGTGCAAGCTGTAGAGCAAGTAGGCTGTGGTCCTGATGACCCTGCAGAGACAGGAGGGGGACACCGGGTGAGAGGGGGCTGGTGGCCTCTGGCCCCCTGCAGGTGCAGTGAGGGAGCCCACCCTCTCCTCCCTGGAAGCTCACTTCACAGCTTCCCCCCTTAGAACCGCGTGGCCCTGCTGAGGGTGGATGCCTTGCCAGTGGGAACAGCTGGTGGCTGTACTGGCCCCATGGGACACTCTTTTGAGGCCGTGGCAGTTAGGAATGGTGGCCCCTGACAGGAACCATGTCAAGACTCAGGGTTGGGATTGGCCCAGGCAGGAAGAGCTACCTGTACAGATGAGTTCTGGGGGAGCAGAGGGGACAAAGGAGAACCGTGGCTGGGGAGAGGGGGGCACGGAGGGGACAGGTGACTGCACAGAGGTGATCATGCGGCTGAGGGCAAGAAGCCTCATTTCCAAGCATGGCAGGCGGCCTGTGCCCTCCGTGGTGCCTGAGACGCCCACTGAGTCCTCACAGAGCTTCCTCTTCCAGAAGAGCCGCGGGGGGGCTTCGGCTCCTGCACTGGCCCCAAATGCTGGTAACCTGCCAGGTCCACCTGTGTGGACCCTCATCCCAAGTCACAATAGGAGGAAACAGGACATTCTTGACTCTAAAGCACAAACATCCCTTCAGAGAGGGGGAGGCTGGGCCAGGAAGAGGTCGGGCTTCCCCGTGGCGCTGAGGCCTGGAGGTCAGGGGTGGGGAGGGGACCCACCCTGGAGGACGCTCTGTCCCGTAGGGGGTGTGAGTGAGTGTGTGCATGCGTGTGTGGAGGGTGGCCTCACCTGTACACATAGGCCTTGCTGAGGATGGCTTCCAGGCGGTTGTTAAACTCGAAGAAGGCCATGTACTGGAAGGAAGAAGAAGGCGTCAGGGACAGCCCGCTGCCCTGCCGCCCTCAGCTCCCGCCTTCCCCCGGCCTGCCAGGACGGGCCTTCCTCCTGAGGGCTGGACAAGGAGCATTCCAGTCCAGAGCCTTCGCCCTGGGCCTGGTGGGGGCCGGAAACTCCAGTTAGGAACCTGGTGACAGCCGTGGCCCCTTTTCCTTGGAAATCACACATAATCGGGGTTTCACAGTTGGCATATAATTTCTGGGGACTCCTAGACCTTATGAATCCCAACACAAAACTTTTAGGGGTACATGCATCCCAGGTTAGGGACTCTATTTTAAATGTTTACTTTTAAAGAAAACAATTTTATTTAAAAAAAAATTGTTCCTAACACTTCTTCCTTATGTCCTTCAAAGGCTTATGTATAGTAATAAAAGTTCAACAATAACTACTTTTTTTTTTGAAAGGGGTACTGGAGATTGAGCCCAGGGGCACTTCACCACTAAGCTACATCCCTAGCCCTTTTTATTTTTTGAGACAGGGTCTCACAAAGGTGCCCAGGCTGGCCTCAAATTCCAGTCCTCCTGTCTCAGCCTCCCAAGTCACTGGGATTACAGATGTGCACCACTACTCCTTTTATGGAGCTCCTATTATATGATTGGCACTTTATATAATTACCTTATTTGATTATGAAGTATATGGTATTAGCATCCACCCACCCACCCTTCCTTCCTTCCTTCCTTCCTTCCTTCCTTCCTTCCTTCCTTCCTTCCTTCCTTCCTTCCTTCCCTCATTCTAGGGATTGAGCCCAGGGCCTGACACATGCTAGGCAAGCACTCTAGCACTAAGCCACACCCCCAGCCTTATAATTCTCCTTTGACAGAAAGTTGTCACTCAGGGAAGTCCATTAATGTGTCCAAAACCCATTCTGGGAAGTGAGAGTCGACATTATTTAAAATTTTTG
>PVHX01025410.1:0-22414 GCA_004024805.1 Geosciurus inauris | reverse complement strand
GGTGTAGCTTAGTTGTTAAGCGCCCCTCGGTTCAATCCCCAGTACAAAAAAAGAAGGGGAAAAATAAAATAAAAATTTTTTAAAAAGCTTTTCAGTGAGGGGGAACTCAGGACGCCTGTGGGCTCCTTCCCGGAAAAATGCCTTCCTTTCCTGGCCAGCTTCCTGGCCCCGGGGCCGGGGAAATCAGCGGAACGCAGGTGTGCGAGGGCGGGGAGCCAGTCGAGCCTGGCCACCGAGGACTGTACGGCCGCGGGGGATCGGTTTGGCGGAGACACAGGATCGCTCGGAGGCCGCAGCGATGCTCCCGTCTTTGCAGGAATCACTGGATGGAGATGAAAAGGAGCTAGAGAGCAGCGAGGAGGGTGGCTCCGCAGAGGAGCGGAAACTCGAGCCGCCACCCAGCAGCCACTACTGTCTCTACAGCTACCGCGGAAGCAGGTGCCGGCTCCTGGCCTGGCCTGCCCGGCCGCCCCTGCGGTGCCGCCCCGGGCCGGCAGCCCGGCTTTACGCTCTTTGCCCGGCCCGGTGGCCTGGCAGCTCCCAAACGCCATCTTCTCTCCCAGCCAAGGCCTCTGGCCCAAAGGGCCCTCCAGGTTCTCACTCCGTTCTTCCCAGCTACTAGCCTGGATTTTTATGCCTGGCCTTCCCAAGCCTTTGCTCTCCTTCTGCCCCTGTGTCATCTCAGCCCAGCCTCTCGCCCCGGCCGTTTGTTTAGTGTAGTTCCTGCATGCTCAGTAATTTCAGTTCCCATCCCCTGTCCTCGGGCACTATCTCCCCACTTTCCCCCATTTCTTTCACACACACCCCACCTCGGTTTTCTCTGTCCTTGCTGCATCTTTTCTCTCCTCCTGGCTGATGTTCCAGGGGCTCTTGGCCCTGTAAATTCTGGTTGTTGTTCTTTTAAAGAGGCGCTTCTTTAATCTGTTAGGCCTTTCCTCCACCCCTTAGGTAGCCTGGCGAGAGAAGGGCGCTTGTCGGTGCTTTTTGATTGGGATTTCCCTATCTTGAGGCGAGGCAATAGAGGACCCATGCACTTTAACCTTGCAGCTTTTTAGGTGACGCCTTCCCCTACCCTGCTTGCAAGGGTAACTCCATCTGATTTGGAGCTCGCAATTGATAGCACTATTGCTTTTTTGGCTTGCAGATTGGCACAGCAACGTGGGGACAGTGATGATGGAAGCCCAAGTGGCACAAATTTGGAAACTCCCTCTGGTGATGATTTCAGGTAAAAACAGCTTACCCATGACGTGTAATGTGTTTTTATCTTCTGTGCATCTCCGTCCTGTAGATGTCAGTAGGTATACTGTTTCCACTGAACTTCCTCCAAGTCAAACCATCAACTCTTCTTATTCCTTAGGAAATTCTCCTGATTTCCTCATTGGGGCATTCACTGTAGGCTGGGGCAAATACAAATGCTGATAGTGCCCCTGTGATTAACCAGAGAGGACTATTCTGTTCTTTGGTTACAACTCCAATAAAATTTTCAGTATCAGGTTGATATCAAGATTTGAATTTAAGCTCCTTCCCCCACTTTGAATATTCTTTTTTTTTGGTGCCGCGTATTGAACTCAGGGGTACTCCACCACTGAGCCAATCCCCAGCCCTGTTTTGTGTTTTATGTGGAGACAGTGTCTCACTGAATTGCTTAGTGCCTCGCCATTGCTGAGGCTGGCTTTGAACTCACTATTCTCCTGTCTCAGCCTCCTAAAGTGCTGAGATTACAGGCATGCAGTACCGTGCCCGGCTTGAATATTCTTTAGTAGCTCCTCTACCATACACTAGAACGTGAACTCCAGTACAGCATGGATTATCTCATTGACATCTCTCTATCTTGTCCCTTCAGTAGTGCCTGGCACAGAATAGATATTTAATATGTTGTTATTAAGTGCATGAGGGAATGCACCTTGACACTTGATGCAAAATTAGATGCAGTATACAAATATTGAAAAATGGATGATTTAAGGAATTTTTCAAGTGTCATAGTAGTATATATGTACATATTTATAAAGTCCTGGGGCTGGGGTGTGTTTGCCTAGCTCTCATGAGGCCCTGGATTTCCTCTCCCACACCACAAACAAAACAACAAAAAAACCATCTTTTAGAAATACATAGTGAGAAATTAATGGATGAAATCATTTCTGGGACATGCTGCAAAATTATCTGGGATAGGGGGAACAGTATGTGTGTAAAGATGAAATAAGATAGCCATGAGCTGATAACTGTTGAAAGTTGAATGAGAACTTACTATTCTCTCTACTTCTTATGTTTGAAATTTTTCATAGTATAAATTGAAACAAAGGATCTTGAGAAGTATTGGGTTCATATTCTCTATGTGAAGGCTAGCGATAGAAGACCTTTTCTTTGGGTTGGTGGTGTAGCTCAGTGGAAAAGCACTTGCCTAGCATGTAGTTTGATCTTCAACACCACATAAAAATAATAAAATAAATGTGTCTATCTACAACTAAAAGAAATATTTAAAAAAGGCTGCCTTTTCTTTTTGAATATTCAAGTTAGAATGTAAATAGCTTTTATTTGTATTCTAATCTAAAATTGAAATTGTGTTTTTAACTCAAAGAGACACTAAGCTGTGTGTTTATTCATGGAGGATGGGAAATTGGAGAATTTTGGAAAGAGAAGGTAGGAAATAGTGACATAGTAGACTGTAGTGATAGGTGGACAGCAGTCAGGACCACTTGAGGCTAGTGATCATTAATTTAACATGAGTCTCCACACTGTGGACATGGAGTTTTATCCAGCCACACTCCACTGCATGAGTGCAGATACAGAGTAGGTGGAGAGCCAGACTAACTAGGGCTGAAGTTTTGCTAAGTCAGTCCAATGAGGTAAAAACAAAACAGTTGAAGGAGAATGTGCACAGTACTCAATTTTTAAAATTTGTTATGTAGTTGTAGATGGTCACAATACCTTTATTTCATTTATTTTTGTGTGGTGCTGAGGATCAAACCCAGTGCCTCACAGGTGGTAGGCAAGTGCTCTATCACTGAGCTACAAATCCAGCCCAGTACTCAAATTTTTATAGATCAGTTATACCTCAAAAAAATTGAAAGGAAGAAAAAGAATGTGTGCAGGGGTGTGATTATAATGACTGACCAGCAATCTGAGTAAGAAGAAAGTAAGTGAGGAGAGAAGAAACTTGAGGGACTGTGAAAAAGAGAATCAGTGGGTTCAAGATGCCAGTGCAAGCCAGGTGCAGTGGTGAATACCTATAATCCCAATGACTTAGGAGGCTGAGGCCTTAGCAATAGGGAGGCTCTAAGAAACTCAGTTGAGAAAAATTAAAAAGGAGCTGGGCGCGGTGGCACAGGCCTGTAATCCCAGCACTTAGGGAGGCTGAGACAGGAGAATCGCGAGTTCAAAGCCAGCCTCAGCAATGGTGAGGCGCTAAGCAACTCAATGAGACCCTGTCTCCACATAAAACACAAAATAGAGCTGAGGATGTGGCTCAGTTGTCGAGTACCCCTGAGTTCAATCCCCAGTACCAAAAAAAATAAAAAAGGGCTAGGGATGTAGTTCAGTGGCAAAGCGCCCCTAGTTAGATCTCCAGTACTAAAAAAGAAAAGATTCCAGCAGAGTGCCAGTACTAGAGAGAATGAGCTGGAAAGAGTAATACTTTAAACTGTTCAATAATAGGTCACACTTGTGACATACATTCCTAGAGGCTTCACTGATGTTGCTCAGCTTTCAGTCACTGACAAAATACCTGGAATAATCAACTGAAGGAGAAAGGTTCATTTTGGCTCATGGTTTCAGAGGTTTCAGCCCATTGCTTTTGAGTCTCTGGCACTACATCATGGCAGGAGCACATGGCAGAGAAGCCTGTTCATCTAGTGGGTGCTAAGAAGCAAGAGAGACAGAGAGGAGGATATCCTAATATCCCCTGCATGGGCATGCCCTCAATAAATGCCCCCAATGTCTTAATTTGCTCCAACAAAGCCCACCTCTTAAAGGTTCCTCCACCTCCCAGTAGCACCAAGCTGTTAGCATATGGACCTTTGGGGCACATTCTAAATCCAAACTATAGCACTAGCCAATGGGTCAGGTAGGTAGCCTTCTTAGGTCCTTAAGAGGGACCCTGGCTTTGGTATCATTCTGACTCATCGGTGCTAATGCCCTACTCCACTGGTAAGGAACATGTGTCTTTCATTTGTTAAGCCTCTCCTTGGTGGATACTAATTTACCATCTGAAGTGGAGCCAGAGCTGCGCAGTTTCATTGCTAGGCGTCTTTCAAAGGGAGCCATCTTTGAAGGGCTGGGTAATGTTGCATCTGTAGAGCTGAGGTAAGTGTAAACTGTGCTGTGTCCTGAGTTTTTGTTTCTGAGCTAAATATGAGAAGTGATGAGAAACTCTAGCATTTCTCCTACTGGAACTGCCCCGTTTATTGTTTTCCAGCAGCCCAAGTGCTGGAATTCACACTTAAACATTTGTGGAATGGGATCAATTGAGTGTGGAGACATTGGCATCTACTTGATGTAGTTTTGTACTTAGAAGACTTATTGCTAAGACCAAAACTGTATATTTCACAGTTATAAAGTGTTTTCCCAAACTTTGGTACAGTTCTCCTTACAAAGAGGAGATAGAGCAGTACTTTTATTTGCATTTTTCAAATGAGGAAATAAACTCAGAAAAGTTAAATGGGATGCCTAAGGTTACAGAGTTGGTTACCTTGATGGAGTTCAGATTTAAACATAGGTATTCTCAGTCCAATTCCAGTTGTCTTTCCATTACACTTCTTGATTATAGTTCACTTTAGATCATGAAGTTGGCATACAAGAGTATGAGGCTGCTGGGTGCAGTGGCACATGCCTATAATCCCAGCACTTTGGGAAACTGAGACAGGAGAATCACAAGTTCAAAGCCAGCCTCAGCAACGGTGAGGCACTAAGCAACTCAGTGAGACCCTGTCTCTACGTAAAACACAAAATAGGGCTGGGGATGTGGCTCAGTGGTCGAGTGCCCCTGAGTTCAATCCCCAGTACCAAAAAAAAAAAAGAGAGAGAGTATGAGGCCATGGCCCAAGCATAACGCCATGGGATAAACCTGGAACATCTGCCTGGGGCATCAGTGATTTGTGAAGGTTTGGGGAAGCAGAAGAATGTGCTTTTTCCCCCCAATTTATTCTTTTTAGACATACATGACTGTAAGAGTGTATTTTGACATATTATACATACATGGAGTATAATTTCTCATTCTTGTGGTTGTACATGATGTGGAATTACACTGGTCGTGTATTCATATATGAACATAGAAAAGTTACGTCCAGTTCATTCTACTGTCTTTCCTATTCTGATCCCCCTCCCTTCCTTTCATTCCCCTTTGTCTAATCCAAAATACTTCTATTCTTCCCTTACCCCCTCGCCCCCATTGTGTGTTAGCATCCACATATCAGAGAGAACATTCGGCCTTTGGTCTTTTGAGATTTCACTTATTACAATAGTCTCCAGTTTCATCCATTTACCAGCAAATGCCATAATTTTAAGGAATATGTTTATATTCACGTAAATATATGTATACTATGAACAAAAGTGAAATTTGCATAAAATCTTCACACAACACAGGAGAATTCAAAGAAAAGTTTGTCTCTGTTAGGGGCTGCTTTAGCTAAAGCCCATCCAGTGCATATGTTCATGTTGCTCTGCTGTTAAGAGTAAACTGACAAGTCTGGGAAGCTCTGAAGTAGTGGGCAGTCTAATGGTGTTGCCAGATCAAGATGATCAGGGTTCAGAGCAGTCCACAGAATAAGATGCCTGAGTTACCAAAATATTACACTTTACTGTTTTCTTTTTCAGAATTCCAGGTTACCGAGTTGGTTGTTATTATTGCCTTTTCCAACAAGAAAAACTGCTTCCTGAAACAGCAACAGTGGTCTCTGAATATAACCCATTAGAGTATGTGGTCTGTTTTTTAGGAGGTTCTGAAAAAGGCCTTGAGCTATATCCTTTTTTTGGTCTCAGGGAATCAGGAAGGAGAATGTGGGAAGGCAAGTGAAGGAGTTTTCTACCAGCCTCCTCAGGCTTCTCTGTCCTTACATGTGTGCTTGAATTTCATACCTCCTGTGGCCATTTGCCTTGGCTTGTTTTAATTTACAGTTTGCATTATTGGAGCAATCTCACATTTCCAGTTGAGAGATAAGATATTTGTCTTGATTATTCACTCTTTATTACTTCCTTAAGAACATACTTTCAGGCTTGAACTGGACAAGTACATTCAAGGACTAAAAAATAACATGAATTGTGAGGTAAGATGATAGATTAAAATTTTGTAAGACTGAAGTGATTAACCAAACATGGCTTCTGTACTCGTCAAGTCATACAGGAAGACAGAAAGATACTGAATTCTAAAAACTGTACCTTATAGGCTAGTAGACTGGTGATTTTTAAGGAAAGCAGGGAACATAGTCCTTTAATTGTTGAAAATTTCCCAAGACTGCTTGCGATGAAGACTGCTACCTGTTAAATTCAACAGCAGGTCTGGAGAGGAAAAGGATGCCCCTTTACTGATTTCTAGGCACATAAGGTTTATATTCTAGTCAGAACTAATTGTCCATGCAGCCTCCGGCACCAGAGACATGCTGTGCAATGGCATAGTTGTCCTTGGACTTAACATCAAAGATTTTTAGAAATACTGCATTTTTATTCTTCAATCTTTTATGAATTAGATATAACCAAATTGACTGATTTATCCGAACCTTTTTAAAAACTATGCTTTCAACTTGCAGCAGGTGTTGAAGTTATAACTCATAAATTTATCATCTATTATCCTATTAGCAATAGTTCCTTTTACTGGTCATGTACTTCCAAGATACTGCAGGAGAGGAATGAATGGTGTAGGGGTGAGCCAGGGAGTCAAGTCTGGGGATGCTGCTCTCCTGTGTGACACTAGTCTCCAGAAAGTAGCACAGCCGAAATCCAGATGTGCTCATGGTGGCATGTCTGACAAGTAGGCTTGAGTGTTTTGATGAGTTCTTTTTCTTAACCTTTTGAGTACAAATTATCTGTTTACATTCCTTTAGTCATTCAGTAGTCAATACGGTTTTGCTATGCATGTTTTAGACACTATACCAGGTGCTTGGGGCAATGAGGATTATTAAGAGGGAACCTCTAACATAGTGGGGAAAGATAGCCATGTAAATGCCCAAGTCCTCCCTGTTAAGAATAGCATGGAACTCTACTAATTCATGCTCCCAGGAAAGCTATATCACAATTCCTTTTTTTTTTTGAATTGGTAGTATTAGCTTAAAAAAAGGAGGTGTCTGTCCCAGTTTTCACTGTCAAGAGTATGGTGAAGGGGCTGGGGTTATGGTGCAGTGGTAGCGTGCTCGCCTAGCACGTGTGAGGCACTGGGGGTTTGATCCTCAGCACCACATAAAAAAGTAAAGATGTTCGGTCCACCTACAACTAAAAAAAATAAATAAATAAAATTAAAAAAAAGAAGTATGGTGAAGAAAATGTTAAAGTCCACTGACGGGAAGGCTCATGTAGTATTAAAGCCAATGATATTCTCTCTTGATCTAGGAAAAGGGCCTGGAAAACCACACCAAGGCTTATCTGAACAACTGGTTTGAGGATGTTGTTTGCCCAATCCAAAGGGTTGTTGTTCTTTTTCAGGAGAAACTTACCTTTCTGCTACATGCGGTAAGTATTGCCCAAACAAGAGCATTTCCTTAATTGAGAATCACTTTGGCAGAGTTTTTTATTTTTGGGGATACTGGGGATTGAATCCAGGGCCTTGTGCTTGCCAGGCAAGTGCTGTACCACTTAGCTACACCCCTAGCCCTTTGTCTTTGTTTTTAAGATAGGGTCTCTAAATTGCCCAGGCTGGCCTTGAACTTGGAATCCTCTTGCCTTAGCCTTCCAGATATCTGATATTACAGGTGTGCACCATGCCTGGCTAGATTTTGGGTTATCTGGAGACAAATCACTTTCTCTGAATATTCATTTAAACTATGCTTGCTGTCAGGGTACAGCACACTTTATTTATTCAGATATAGAGGATTATAGATTTTTTTTTTGGGGTACTGAGGATTGAACTCAGGGGTACTCAACCACTGAGCCACATCCCCAGCCCTATTTTGTGTTTTATTTAGATACAGGGTCTCACTGAGTTGCTTAGTGCCTTGCCATTGCTGAGGCTGGCTTTGAACTCTCAATTCTTCTGTCTCAGCCTCCCAAAGTGCTGGGATTACAGGCATGCGTTACCGCGCCTGGCTTAGAAGATTATAGATTTATTATTTATTCAGATCTAGAATTTTATAAAAGTAAAATTGAATTGCAAATGCCTACTGAGTCTTCCTAATAGGATAAAACTTTTTTAAATAATTACTTTTTAAAGTGATCTAAGAGAGGTAATTTCCAAAATATTTTGAAAACAAAAACAAAATTCTAAAGTGAATTTAACTCTATAAAAATATGAGCAAGGAGCTGCTAAACCAGGCTCCAGAGAGCTTGCGGGCTATGCCCATCAATCATTGTCTGGTAAGATGATTACTGGGAATGGTAACATTTAGTCATAAGTGACTGCTCAATAAGGGAAACTGGAAGACATATCAATCAGGCTTTATTTTTCTCTCATAGGCTTTGAGTTATACTCCTGTTGAGGTTAAAGACTCAGATGAAAAAACAGAGAGAGACATTAACAGGTAAAGAACATAGTTTTCGCAAAGAGAGAATTTTTTTTCCACAGCAAGCCTAACTTATACGTTTTTAAACTCTCCCCTCTCCAGTGCAGAATGATTTAGTTTTCTCTCTCCCATAGTCCAATACTGTTTGTGAAAAAAGACTGTGTGTTTGGCAGGTTTCTGAGTGTGGCCAGTCTTCAGGGACTAATTCATGAAGGCACCATGACATCTTTGTGCATGGCCATGACAGAAGAGCAGCACAAGTCTGTAGTTATTGATTGCAGTGGCTCCGAGCCTCAGTTCTCCAATGCAGGTGAGCTATAAACTCTGGACCTCTCATGAGTCTCCCTCTTTGCATTGAGAATAAAGGATACAGACATATCCTTCTTGCCTTATACAGTTTTTCATGGCTATCCCAAGTTTGCTGAAACAATAGTAATTCTAGGAACATGCAAATCAAGTCTTGCCTAGCAATTCCACTCCTAGGTATACAGAGAAACTCATATGTGTGCACAAGGATTCATAAAAACATTATTTGAAATTATAAAAAATCGGAAATAAGTGTGTACAACAGGATTTTGATACACTGGTAATACATGCTGTGGGATTTTATAGAGCAGTCATCCAGAGATGACACATGTTAGTATAGCTCTCAAACATACTATTCAGTGAAAAACCATTTAAAAAATGCATAAAGGGCCGGGCATGGTAGCGCATGCCTGTAATCCCAGCAGCTCATGAGGCTTAGACAGGAGGATCGCAAGTTCAAGGCTAGCCTCAGCAACTTAGAGAGACCTTTAGCAACTTTTATTTTTCTGTTTCAGAAAATAAAAAGGGCTAGGGGATAGGACTCAGTGGTTAAATGTCCATGGGTTCAATCCTTGGTACCAAAATAAACAAAACCCCCAAAAACACAATACGTAAAGATTTTAACATATGCAAATTAATAACATATAGGCTTAGAGATACAAAGGGATATAGCAAAAGTTTAGAGAAATACATGGGAATGATAATCCTTTCTGATGGGAAAAGAAGGGGATGTGATTGAGGCACACTGTGGAGAGGAGACTTTAGCCATCTTCGTATTTCTTAGCCATCTATAGGGAGCATACTATTTTTTAGATCATTATAAAAGTCATTATAAATAAATATTATAAAAATATTTAGTATTTGAAAAGTTCATCATATATTTTGTTGTAAAGAAATAACTCATGTATTTTGTAGGATGGCATATTTATTTATTTAATTTCTCTAAATATTTTGTAGGAAGCAATCGGTTTTGTGAGGACTGGATGCACGCTTTTTTAAATGGTGCTGAAGGGGGTAACCCTTTTCTTTTCCGACAAGTATTGGAGAACTTTAAATTAAAGGTAATTAATTGACTATGTGCCAAGGGCCACATACAGTTTTTTGTCTGAATTTTAATTAGTACCAGTGATAGAATATCAAATCTGTTTTGCAGTTGTGATGTCTATTAAACAAGATATTCTCAAAACAAATCATAAGAAGGCATTTACTTTTAATTTTTCAGTAGCTTCTGCATACATTATAATTTCATCACTTCCAACAAATTGGGTTGAATGCCTGCTTTTATTTAAGGAAGCTTAGTGATGTATTTTAGTTGCAAAGCACAAAAAATAAGTGGTTCAAAATTCTGATGGGAGAGTTGTCACCTTATTTAGGAGACTTTAAGTATTTTTACTTTATATGTGAAATTTTGCTCTTCCAAGGGTGAAGCACATTAATAATAAAGATGATAAAAATGTTTAAGATGAAAATCAAACAATTTAGAACATGTATTGAGTTCTCAGCTGGATAAGAGGTATTTTTCAGGCTTCATTATTATCTCACTAAACACATATTTAACTAGGTAATCTTTTTCTAGGCCATACAAGACACAAACAATTTGAAGAGATTTATCCGACAGGCAGAAATGAATCATTATGCTTTGTTTAAATGTTACATGTTCCTAAAGAACTGTGGTAGTGGAGATATCCTTTTGAAGATTGTTAAAGTAGAACACGAAGAAATGCCTGAAGCCAAAAATGTGGTAGCTGTCCTTGAAGAATTCATGAAAGAAGCTCTTGCTCAAGGTTTTTGATCATGTTTTGAGACAACTGCTTCATGAAGTTGTATATTTAAGCCTTGGTGTTTGAAATTGCAGTTTTTCATAGGATTACTGTTTAGGATTATTTGAATCATACTAGATTTTTTTTCTTTTGTACTTAAGTTTTAACTTAATTAAACATAAAAATCTGAGGAATATCTTCATTGAGTCCTACATTGAAATGTGTGTTAGAATTGTGGAATTTTAGTCTATTTTTGGTCCCATAAATTCTAAACTTGAGAAATGTGTTGCCTAAGGTGCACATGGTGATGCACACCTATAATCCCAGTGGCTTAGGACACTGAGGTAGGAGGATCACCAAGTTCAAAGCCAGCCTCAGTAACTTAGTGAGGGCCCTAAGCAACATAGTGAGACCCTGTCTCTAAATTAAATATAATAAGGGCTGAGGATGTGGCTCGGTGGTAAAGAACCCCTGGATTCAATCCCTGGTACCAAAAATAAATAAATAATAAAAAAGAAATGTGTTGCCTCAGAAACTTCAGAGGTGATTTTGTGGCTTCTCTCAGAAGTTTGCTGCAGTATTTACAAATTATCTTCCCAGAAAAAAATCATAGCACTTCTTTCTCGATTGTAGCTTCTTTTCAAAACATGTAATCCCAGTCATAGGAAGATTAGCACCACTACACCATTTCATAGATATGTGCATCCTGTAGGTAGCTGATAACTTTTTTTCTGTCTAATTAATAGTTGGCTTGGATGATGAAGCCAGCTTTTAAGTCAATATACAAATAAATCATATATGTATGAGAAATTACATAAGCTTCAAAAATAGATGCACTAGCTTCAAGATAAAACATTAGCTCCGATGGAAGGTTGCTGCAGAACTGGCGCCCATCACCACTTTTCTTCATTAATTTGTTCACAGATATTTGCCAGTATTTTTTTTCCTTTTAGATGAAAATGCCAGCATTTTAAAATAGAGTGTTAAGAAACAAAATAGGTTTTACAAACAAAGGAATGCAAACAGAGGTTCTTCCTATTAGAGTTACTCATTGATTTTAGTTTTTGTATATTTGTTACAAACCTCAGATTGTTTTACTCTGAATCAATTCAAAGTGCCCTCAGCTAGCCATTTATAATTCCCATGGAAGCCAACGGTAGCTACACACACATTTGTTCTGCATAGCTCTTTAATAAATTCATTTGATAATGATTTTTGTGTAGAAGATCAAGAAGTCTTATGTCCTCACTGCCTTCAGGATGTTCAGAGGAACACAAGCCTGTAAAACTGAGCAACTCATAGATGGCTGTAAATTCACATTAAGTGCTGAGTTTTAACTTTCAAAATGACTGACGATGGCCTTTGGCTTTCTCCTCTACAGAAGTCAGTCTAGGGACATGACTCACCAAGCCCTTACTTTTTGTTTAATGAGAAATACAATTCAGGATCTTTATAAATGCTTTCCTATGGTTTTAAAGTTTAATAACTTGGATTATAGACAGTATGGAAAAAAATCTAAGCACAATTTTTTTAATAGTATTCAGGATGACTATGGAAATCAGTTTTATGACACTGTCCTGGAATCTCTAGAATCTTTTTCCTTTTTTTCATTTTCTATCTTTTTGTAATACACTTGGTTGTCCACTTGAAAATCAGTTTTTTAAATAATCAGCATTATTAGTCTGAAAAATATAGTTTTCATTTTCAAATTCATATGTCATTCAAAAGTCCATGTTGTAAATGGCTGTTAAAAGCAAATGGATTGCTGGACACAGGGGTGCACATTTTTAATCCCAGTGATTTAGGAGACTGGGGCAGGAGGATCACAAGTTCAAGGCCAGTCTGGGCAACTTAGCAAGAAGACCACAGGGTCTCAAAATAAGATTAAAAGAGCTGAGCATTATAGCCCAGTACAAAAGTACCCCTGAAGCCAGGCGCGGTGGCGCAAGCCTGTAATCCCAGCACTTAGGGAGGCTGAGACAGGACAATCGTGAGTTCAAAGCCAGCCTCAGCAACGGCGAGGCGCTAAGCAACTCAGTGAGACCCTGTCTCTACATAAAACACAAAATAGGGCTGGGGATGTGGCTCAGTGGTCGAGTGACCCTGAGTTCAATCTCCAGAACCAAAAAAAGAAAAAAGTACCCGTGGATTCAACCCTAGTACTATAAAAATCAAATAATGATAAAGCAAATGTATGACCTGCTTCAACTTATTTATGGATATAGGCAAGGTATAATTATATATTGTCTGTTTGTACATATGTATTTTTTGTAATATGTACTCACTATATCACAGTTGTAGACAGTAGTCCTATTTTAAAAGTAAGTCTGACATTCTATATCACTATTATAGACAAAGGAAATTATGTCATGGAATTGAATACTGTATTGATCATGAGAAGAAACTCAGAACTCATGACAAGAAACGTGTACTATATTCAAGTTTTAATAAGCTAATGTATTAATGTTTGAAGGTATAAAAAGTGCCAGGTGTAGTGGCACAAACCTGTAATCCCAGCTACTGAGGCTGAAGGAAGAGGATTGCAAGTTTGAGGCCAGCCTGGGAAATTTGTGAGACTGTGTTTCAAAATTTTAAAAAGGGCTGAGATGTAGCTCAGTAGTAAAGTGCTCCTGAGTTCAATACACAGTAGTGCAAAAATAAATAATAAAGTTGTAAAAAGTATTTGTTCAGACATGAATAAATGTATGTATTATTTATGGGTTATATACTCACATAAAATGTATGTTTATCATGTACCCAAAATGGTCTGTTTATCTGTAATTATATTTGTAATAAAACTTAGCTTCTAATCAAGACAGCCATTTCACTTCATGGGCTCAATTCTCAGGCCTTACCTTTGTATTAAGTTCCAGCAAATTTGTGGGGGAACTTGTTACCCTAAGAATGTGTTGGAGAAAATCAAATCACCTTTCGGAGGCATCAGGAAGTGTGAGCAATTTCTATCACAATGTTTTATTCACTATCCAGTAAAGTTACACCTGTAGAATGCAATAGCCCAAGTCATGTCCTCTCACTCTTGTTTATTATTAACTGTGACAGATTGCCTGTCCTTTACCAGAGGAGCACTTATACCAGATGCTAGGCAAGACTGCAGACTTCTCAGAAATAAGATTCAGTTACAGCCGGGCGTGGTGGGGCAAGCCTGTAATCCCAGCACTTATGGAGGCTGAGACAGGAGAATAATGAGTTCAAAGCCAGCCTCAGCAACTGCGAGACACTAAGCCAACTCAATGAGACCCTGTCTCTACATAAAACACAAAATAGGGCTGAGGATGTAGCTTAGTGGTCGAGTGCCCGAGTTCAATCCTTGGTACCAAAAAAAAGATTCAGTTACTAGGACTGTTTTCCTAACCATGTGCTTTCTCAGTTAATGGAAACTCCACTGACTTGGATGCAGTCTTTCTTCTTACTGGTCTCAGAGGGCAGCTCTGTTCTCTATCTGCTGAAGTTCCTAACTGCCTCAGAGACTTTGAATCATGTGGACAGATTGCTGAGGTGGTATAAATGCCAAGATTCTGGAAATCGGGGTTGACAGAGAGCAGTAATGGATCAACAGCTGTGAGTTTTCTTGTAAGCTACTTCTGGGAGGGCTGATGAAGTGGAGGGCCTATTAAGTGAACTCCAAGGAAATGCTCCAAGGTTCATGATTGTTGCTGAATGGCCATAGGACTCATGCAATGAGATTTGCCCTTTAGATAAACACCCTGACACATTTACATGTTTAGTGTCTTTAAGTCCCATACAAATATCTGAGGGCTGAGAGCATGGAACCAGACATCTTGTGTTACCTTCCCCTTGTATATAACTGTGGGATGGTTTTTTTTTTTTTTTTTTTTTTTGGTACTGGAGATTGAACTCAGGGGTACTCAACCACTGAGCCACATCCCCAGTCCTATTTTGTGTTTTATGTAGAGACAGGATCTCACTGAGTTGCTTAGCGCCTCGCCATTGCTGAGGCTGGCTTTGAACTCACGATTGTCCTGTCTCAGCCTCCCTAAGTGCTGGGATTACAGGCTTGCGCCACCGCGCCTGGCTCTAACTGTGGGATGTTTATACCCACTTCACATAAAGTAGCTGTGAAAATGTCTACTCCAGTGCCTAGCTCTTGGTAGGTGCTCAGTAAAATTGTTCTTATTTTCTTTCGTTCAGTTCTGGGGACTGAACCCAGGGGCACTTAACTGAGCTACATTTCTAGCCCTTAGTTTTAATTTTGAGACAGGGTCTTGCTAAGTTGCTGAGGCGGGCCTCAAATTTGCAATATCCTCCTGCCTCAGCCTCCCAAGCCACTGGAATTTCAGGCATGTGCCACCACATCTGGCAAAAATATTTTTTTGGTTTTGGTTTTATTTTTGTAGTGCTAGAGATTGAACCCAGAGCCTTGCGCATGCCAGGCAATCATTTTACCACTTAGTCACATCTCTAGCCCTGTTTTTATTTAATTATCTAATTATTATTATACCTTATTAAGTTATTGGGAAAATGAGAATCTGATAGAAGGGAGGAACCAGAAAAGTAAAAAGTAAAGTGGAAGAAGGCCTAACGCCTCCTCTCCGAGAAGCTTGCCTTAAAATGCCTCAGATATTGGAGCCTGGAACTGACCCACTGGAACACCTGTGCCCTGACAGGGTCCTGGTCTTCCTTCTAGAGAAGTCAGTTATCCACACTCCCAATAGAAGTGGTTCCTTTGACTGTTAAGCCTGAACTGCACTTTTTGTTCTTGGGTGGATTCTGCAGCATTTAGAACCGTTTTAAAATACTACACAGGAAACTGACATGAAAGAACACTTGGGGAAACAACCCTCATGCTGAATTTAACAGGGCAGTTTAATCCTCAAACTGAAAGTTAACAGGATGACAGCACTACCTACACTGGCACTGATGTAGAAAAGTTCATGGAAACTCCACTTTCCCAGGCCTCATCCATTCAAAGCCAGCTGGACTGTTTAACTTCAGACTTCATGACTTCGTCATGCTCCTTTAATTTCCCTCTCTGTACATCAACTGATCTTACCCTCCTTTCCCTGAGGACATCCCTATCCCTCAAGATTAGGATGCTGACGGCCCCTAGAAGGACCTGAAGATTCCTCTAGTGGGATAGAGAAAGAATCCCTAGGACATTTCAAAGATTTCATAATAAAGATCACAGTATTAACCTGCCCGAGGGGCATATGAGTGGAAGGGAAGGCGGGGGCACCCACCAGGACACTGGCATAAAGGCTCCCGACCTGAAGCCAGGAGTGGATTTCCTTATCTACCCCCCACCCTCCAAGTCACCCCAAAATCATCTATATATGTGCATATCACGGGAAGAGCAAACAGAGCTTTCACCAACCACTCAAAAGAGTTCAGCAGTTCAGTAAAGGTGAAGAAAGAAGCACTGAGCTAGGAACAGTGGCGCCCGACACCCATGCCCCATCCGACACCCATGCCCTATCCGTAAGGAACTGTCGATCCGCGCCCACTGCCCTCACCGCCTCCCTCCCACCCACGCTGAGCCAGGCCCAGACAAAACAGGTTCCCATGCTGGCCCTCAGGTCACATCCTGAATAACCCAGGACTTAAAAAAAAAAAAATTCTTTAATGGAATCTGTGCTCAAATAATATGTTACAACAAAAATATACATAATGTACACAATACAAAAATATTTAGAAACCAACATTGCAGTTTGTGTTTTCTTTTTTCTCCCACTTACTCAAGTCGTTGGAGGGGGCAGTTCACTGTTGGGCACTGTTTTTAAGGCAGAGGAGAATTGGTGGGCGCTTCGCAGCCAGCCTGGGAGCAACCAGCATGATGCAGGAGAGGGATTCCACTGCGCCCGGCCATCTGCATGGTGTGCGAACTGAATTGGAGGCTGGAGGAAGGTCCTGGTGTGGTGAGCGGTGGTTTTCCCCTAATGCTCTGGGCAATAATGGTTCTCATGGAAATCGAGAGTCCCATTAGCTGCCAAAAGAACCTCATTAGGGAGCTTTTCCTAATTAAAAAAGGAATGATGAGTGGTATCCTTACAGTGAAATCTCTCCTTTGAAGGCCTGTTTTCCCTTCCCCAGTTTCTCAGATTCCTCTCCAGTTTAATGAACCAGCATGTCTATGGCTGCTGTTTGGGGATCCCCAGCTTCCAATGTCTGTGTGTGGTGGACAGAAGGCTGACCCACCTCCACCAGCCTGAAGATGTACACAGCCCTCTACTTCCCAGCGTCCTGGCTGGTAGCCACGCTGGAGAGGCAGGTGGGAGAAACAGAAGAGGCCAGAGGCCAAGTGCGCAAATGCTGCTGAGGACTGGGGGGACAAAGAAGCATGAGCACCTCCTGAAAAGGCCAGACCCCCAAAAGTAAACCTGTCTGGGTCTTGTGAAGTGACTCTACTGTCCCTACTCTGTGGCCCTGCTTGGGAGTGGTGGCCGGGAGATGGTGTAAGTGGACACGCTGGCAGGGAACAGCTGGTGCTGGTGGCCCGAGCTCTGGATGAGACTCCCTTCCAGGAGGGCTCCAGGTCCCTGAGGACAGACTTAACAGGGTGAGAGGAGGGAGGCAGGATACTGCCCTTTCCAGAAACAAGCTTTTATCTGAAGCCCTGAAGGAGCTGGGTGCTTCTCTGAGGGCTCACTAAAGTCTCTAGTTCACTACCTTCTGGGCCACACCTGACAAAGACAAGGGGTATTCTGCTTGTTCCACCCTCTTCCCAGAAGCCCCAGGTGCCAGGACAGGAGTCTGGAGCAGAAGCCCTGCCTCCCAGCAGGGCCCAGCTGCCTCTTCCCTCCAGGAAGGGATGGCAGCATTCAAGCTTAGCAGCTGCTGTAGCCCATGGCAGAGGCAACGAGTCCTGGTCCCTCTTGATCCTTCCTCAAGTCAGCCCCAGCTCCACAGCCTCAGCGTCCTCTCCTAAGCCTGCAGATCCTTTCACCTATGTCTCTCACACAGAAAAGCAGCTCTGGGCTGATGCTGCTCAGCCCACATGGCCTCAGGCTGACTGGTAGTCCTTGGCAGCGTTGGCACAAGTGTAGCATGACTTTAGAAGCCATACGTTGGGGACCAGGACAATGTAGTTAGTGCTGGGCAAAGATGAGGAAGGGCCTGGCATAGACTATGAGTGGGTGTGTCCTGGGGTAGAAAGACCTGCCCATTTCCATGCAGGCACTGGCTCAGGAAGCTACAGTGGCCCAAGACCTCCAAACACCTGCCTGGATGACTCTGGACCTCACCGCACACAGGCTCGGCTGGGCACAAGGCTGATGAAAGGCAGCTCCACGTTCTTGCCCTTGACCCTGCAACCCTTCTGCCTCCAGGCCTGGGGTTCTTTGTCCTTCCAGGCTCTTGGGGATTTATAGCTCCAAAAGCAATATAAAGGAAAGGACAGATTTTGTCAAAGGTCACCCACCTCACACCCTCTGCTCAGGGCTGCAGTGGCTATATAGCGCAGGCCTGAATGCTGCCATCCCTTACTGGGGGGAAGAGGCAGCTGGTGCCCTGCTGGGAAGGCCAGGCTTTTGCTCTCACCTGTCCTGGCATCTGGGGCTGCAGGGATGGGGGTGGGATCAAATCATTTCCCCAGCCTCATTTTCTACTTGTGAAGCAGAGGTGAGGGGGTCTCCATAGTCCTCAGTTCCCTCCCAGCGCTAAGCAGCTGCACCTACAGGCTGCTCTCGCCCTGGATGCTCATCCAAGCCCCCAACAAGGCTTCCAGGGAGCAATGCTCCACCTAAAGTAGAACGTCTTTCACTGCAGCCGCCTGTCCCAACTCACATAGTCCTGCCCCAGCCTCTTTTGCACCCCAAAAGACTCTCTTCTCAGGGAGACAGAACAGGACAGGACATTTTTGGATCTGAAAGCCATCCCAGAGGTAGAAAGGAGAACTTGGATGCATTTCTTCGTAGCAATCCAAGGACTGAGAGGGCCCAAGATAGCCCTCCAGCACAGACAATTTTCCTGCAGGTCAATAATGCTCAAGGAATGTCTAGAAGGGACAGAAGATGGGAAACAAGGACACTCAGCAACCACACCACAGCTCCCCGTCCTACCCCTCTTAGACTCCCCCACATGCCCACGGCCTCCCACGACTCCTCTCAAAGCTCCACCCTGCCTCACATCACCTTTCCCTACACGTACAGTCACTTACCCCTGCCTGAACACTGTCTCCACACCAAAAGGACAGGCACAAAGTGGGAGCAGGCAGTAGAAGGGAAAGAAGAGACCCTAAAGTCAAGGCAGGTGCAGCTGCTGGGCCGCTGCTGTGTGGTGTCAGCATTCAGGATGAAAGGGAGGGGGAGGTTCAAAGTTGGTCCTGGGACTTCCCCAGGGGGAACTTGGGCTGAAGTTTATGCCCCCCTGCTTGAGGCCCTCTCATTGTCCCCCAGGGCAAGAGTGGGGGGTCTGGAGCTTACAGAAGCTCCCTGCTCTGTCCAGCCCAGGCCCTAATGGTCATGCCCCAGTGCCCACTGGCTGGCCCAGGAGGGCACCCCAGGCTCTCCCAGGCTCTTCTCACCCCTGAGCTCCAGAGGGAACACTGTGATGGGTGTGGTGACGCACACCTGTAATCCCAGCAATTTGGGAGACTGAGGCAGGAGGATTGCAAATCCAAGGCCAGCCTCAACAACTTAGCAGGGCCCTAAGTAACTTAGAGAGACCCTGCCTCAAAATAAAAAATAAAAAGGATAGGGATGTGGCTCAATGGTAAAGTGCCCTTGAGTTCAATCCTCAGTACCAAAAAAAAAAAAAAAGTAAACAGAGGGAACACTCCCTGGCCACAGCAACTCTCAGACCTTCCCTACGTCTCTTAGGGTCTCTTGGGGTGGAAGATGAGGGACGAAGTTGCCCAATCTGTGGCACGGAGAGGAAAGCACATGGAACCACATGAAACCATCCAGCCCATAGGGCAGCTTCTCTCACCCTACCCTAGGCTTTTACCCTGGCCTCATGTCATCAGAACAGCCTAGAAAAATGAAAGCAGCCATATCCAACTCCTCCTCCAGTGCTTTTCAGAAAGGAGCCCCCGCCGTGTGCCCATATCAAAACACAAATATCTGAAGCCGCAGCTGAAGTCTTTGTCCTTTCCTCCCTAACTTCACCGAGCTGGTGATGAGAAAAAGATTCAGGTGCTCCCTCTAAATGCTGCTTCTCCCTCCCCTCCCCACCTCCATCCTCCAGCCCCTTAGGGGGGCGGTGGCAGCTTCAAGTCCAGCAGAGTATAGGCAAAGATGTTCCAGAAGATGGCGAACAGCACGAAGATGGTGTACATGGCCACAAAAATCCACCACAGCGACTGGTCCTGCAGCCTCTGCTCATAGTTCCTCAGGACCACCACGCCCAGGGTGATGCCCACGGCCACACCACCCAAGTGTGCCACGAAGCTTGGGTGAGGGCAGGGGGGATAGGCTGATGGGTGGAAGCGGAGCCACACAGCCCGCCCGAACTCCATACTCACTGCAGGAGGAGGAAGCATAGAGAAGTCACAGGAGGGCCCTGGGAAAGGGCTGCAGGGAGAACACTTGCACTCCAGCCCACCACCCTCCAGTTCATTCATTCACAGCCATGAGGCTAAGTACCATCTATGCACTAGGGATACGGTCATCAAGGAGGCGGACAAAACTGTTCTCCCACAGCTCACAGGGCCTAGTGAACAGCGAACAATTACACAATAAGACAATTTCATTAAGAGATACATCTATGGGGAAAAAATAGGTGACATAAAGTCAATGCTGGGCATAAGGAAAGGGACTCTTCGAGGAGTCTGGTAGGTCCCTCTGGAGGCAGCCTTTGATCTGTGATCTAAATATTGAGAGAGGTCTCGCCACAAGAGCCGGGGAGGGTGTTCCTGGCAGAGGGCAGACTCCATGCAAGCCCAAGGTCCTCACATATCAGTGGTTGCACCAAGTCCTGGTGCTGGGATCCCCCGTCTGTCCATCTGTATAAAGTCTCAGCCTCAGTGCACAAGGCTGCACTGGTGGAGCAACATTAGCAACTTCAGTATGTGCCCAGCAACTTCTCAGTCCACAAGGTGTTTTCATGCATTATCTCAAAACCCTCAGAAAACTCTCAGAACCACTGCTTTTGTGGTTAGAAGGAAAGGATGGAGAGGGATAAGGGCAAAGAAGGAATGGAAATAAGCAATCCTAACTCCACCACCCCAGTGAATTTCTGGAATTTCCCCCCGCCCCCCAAAATTCTAAGATGCCACCATTTGCTATCCAATCCTTCCTTCTCTTGTGAATTTTCTGGGTGGGCCAAATAGGGATGTCTTGAAAGGACAAGCAGGAGGCAACCTCATTTCCTAATACCAAAGGAGCATGGAGAGCAGAAGTATTCTTTTTTTTTTTTAAATATTTTTTTAGATGTTGATGGACCTTTATTTTATTCATATGTGGTACTGAGAATTTTTTTTTCATATTTTTTTTTTTTAGTTGTAGATGGACACAATGTCTTTATTTTATTGCTTTGTATGTGGTGCTGAGGATTGAACCCAGGGCCTCATGCATGCGAGGCAAGCACTCTACCACTGAGCTACAATCCCAGCCCCTGGTACTGAGAATTGAACCCAGTGCCTCAATGTATGTGAGGCAAGCGCTCTACTACTGAGCCACAGCACCAGCCTAAGAGCAGAAGTATTCTTATCCCCACTTAACAGACGAGGAAACCAAGGCAAATCTACAGACTGAAAGAAAGCCTTTGAGGGGAAGGTTGTAGTTGTTCCATTACCATTGAATTAACCTATTGGCCTCTCTCTACTCCAATCACTCAGGGATACCAGAACATCCAGGGACCTGCACTGCCCTGGGGAACGGCCCCAACTTCTGCATTGGCCCTGCAACTCCAAAGATAGCCAACAGGTGGTGGGAAAGGAGCAGTTGGGGACTGACACTCAGCTCTCCTCATCCCAATCAGACCCAGCAGGTGCAGCCTTTCTTCTGCCTCTGCTGAGCAGGTCCTGGGTTCAATAAAGGAGGATAAAAACCAGTGGTTCCCAACTCCAAACAGCATTTTAGTTTTTTGTTTGTTTGTTTTGTTTTTAATATTTATTTTTTAGTTGCAAGTGGACAGAATATCTTTATTTTATTTTTATGTGGTGCTGAGGATCGAACCCAGTGCCTCACGTGTGCTAGGCGAGCACGCTACCACTGCGCCATAACCCCAGCCCCAGCATTTTAGTTTTTATGATGCTTAGGGTTGGGTGTTTAGAAACAGCAAGAATCACACTTCTTTTTTTTTTTTTTGGTACCAGGGATTGAGCTGATGGGTACTCGACCACTGAGCCAAATCCCCAGTTCTGTTTTTTTGTATTTTTATTTAGAGACAAGGTCTCACTGAGTTGCTCAGCGCCTTGTCATTTCTGAGGGTGGCTTTGAACTCGCGATTCTCCTGTCTCAGCCTCCCAAACTGCTAGGATTACAGGCGTGCGCCACTGCACCTGGCCTCTTCTTTGAAAGCAGGCAAAAAGCAGAACCTCAGCAGACACAGGAGCTGTGCTCACCCATGCCCCAACCCCTAGTCCCCTGCTGCCCTGGCTCAGAGCAGAAGGGTTTTAAGGCTGAAAAGTTCTCTCTGGAATTAGAAATCCTCTAGTCACAACCAGGGAACAGATCCAGAGGGCCAGCCCCTCAGTGGGTCAGAGGCAGATGTGATTTCTGGAAAGCCATGGGGCGAGAGGCAAGCAATGTGGAAATACATTAGAGTGGAGCCCTCACAGGCCTGGCCCTC
>PVHX01025409.1:5458-15833 GCA_004024805.1 Geosciurus inauris | reverse complement strand
GAGATAGAAAGTGAATGTAAATAGATGAATAGAGTCAGAAGCAACCCATAAGGCAAATCTTGTCGGTAGCATGGCAAAGCTCTTGAAATGTTCACGTGAACTGAGGCCTTCTTCCAAAACTTCCTAAAATACTGACCCAGGTGCCACGAGTTACTCATGATTGCCTTCTCAGAAAGATGTTAATTAAGCACCTGGATGCTCAATTAGCTGCACCTGTCGCCTATACTGTATCACCTGGACGTCAATGTATCATCTCATAAAGCATACAATGGGCCATTTAACATAAGGAGAAAGACGAGATTAGGTGAAGTGGACCAACAAAGAAAGAGACCATAGGACAAGTAAAAAGGGATTACACATTTACTTCTTGGGAACAGATGTATTTCTATATAATAGAAAGGGAACTAGAATTAAAAAGTCATATTAGAGGTCCGGGTATTAAGGAAATTTAGGAAATTACGAATATACGTACATTTTTTATTGGGTTTTATACAGAAATAGGTTGAGTGAGAGAGAATTAATGTGAGTTTTGAGAATTTTGGATATTCATGAGAATGTAATTCTGAGAATACCTTAGAAATTATCCATGAATAGATAGAATCACACACAGCCTTGAGTAAAATGAGAGTCATTGAAAAATGTATTTTGTCCAAATGTCAATGAGAATTTACCAGATTTGTAGTATATATTTTAATCAGCTTATGAAGAGAGTGAATGTAAATACATAAGTTGAGTCAGAAGTAACACATCAGGCAAATTCTGTGTGTAGCATGGCAAAGGTCTTGAAATATTCACGTCACCTGTGGTTTTTTTCCAAACCTTCCTAAAAAACTGACCCACGTGCCACTAGTTACTCATGATTGCCTTCCCGTAGAATGGTAATTAAGTGCCTGGATGCTCAATTAGCTGCACCTGGTGCCTATGCTCTATCAGATGGTGGCCTATGGATTATCTCACAAAGCATAAATATGGCGCTTTCACATAAGGAGAAATAGGAGGGTATATGAAGTAAACCAAAGAACAAAGATACCATAGGACATGTAAAAAGGCATTACACAGTTACTTCTTGGGACCAGTTGTATTTATATTAAATAGAAAAGAATCTAGAATTAAAAAGTCATATTAGAGGTCCCCTTATTAAGAGAATTTAGGAAAAGTACGAATATAGGTAAAATTTCTATCAGATTTTATAGAGAAATAGGTTGAGTGTGAGGGAATTCAACTGAGTTTTGAGAGTTATGAATATTCATGAGAATATATGTCAGAGAATATCTTAGAAATTATCCATGAATAGAGAGAATCCCACACAGGCTTGAGTAAATCAGTCATTGAAAAATGAATTTTGTCTAAAAGTAAAATAAGATTTTACCAGATTTACAGTATATATTTCAATCAGATAGGGAAAGAGAGTGAATGTAAATAGATAAGTTTATTCAGAAGAAAAACATAAGGCAAATTCTGTCTGTAGCATGGCAAAGCTCTTGAAAAGTTCATGTGACCTGAGGCCTTCTTTCAAACCGTTCTAAAAAACTGACCCAGGTGCCACGAGTTACTCATGATTGCCTTCCCAGAAAGATGTTAATTAAGCACCTGGATTCTCAATTAGCTGCACTTGGTACCTATGCTCTATCAGCTGGATGCCAATGGATCATCTCATTAAGCTAAACTTGGCCATTTCACATAAGAAGAAAGATTTGATGAAGTAAACCAAAGAACAAAGAGAACATAGGACATGTGAAAAGGGATTACTCTTTTAGTACTTGGGACCTGATGTATTTCTAATAAATAAAAAGATAATTAGAACTAAAACTTCATTTTAGAGGTCCGGGTATTAAGAGAATTTAGGAAAAGTACGAATATAGGTAAAATTTTTATCATATTTTATACAGAAATATATTGAGTGTGAGAGAATTTAACGGAGATCGTACAGTTAAATATTCATGAGAATGTAAATATGACAATACATTAAATATTATTCATGAATAGATAGAATCCCACAGAGGCATGAGAAAAATAAGAGTCATTGAACAATGTATTTTGTCTAAAAGTAAAATCAGAATTTTCCAGATTTACAATGTATATTATAAGTCAGATTGAGAAAGAGAGTGAATGCAAATAAATAAGTTGAGTCAGAGGTAAAAGTGCAGGCAAATTCTGTCTGTAGCATGGCAAAGCTCTTGAAGTGTTCACGTGAACTGAGCCTTTCTTCCAAACCTTCCTAAAAAACTGAACCAGGATCCAGGAGTTAATCATGAATGCCTTCCCAGAAACATGATAATTAAGCACCTGGATGCTCAATTAGCTGCAACTGACACCTATGCTCTATCAGCTGGAGACCATTGGATCATTTCATTAAGCAAAAACTTGGCCCTTACACAGAAGAAGAAATATTAGATTAGATGAAGTAAACCAAAGAACAAAGAGAACATAGGACATGTAAAAAGGGATTACACATTTACTTCTTGGGAGCAGATGTATTTCTATAAAATAGAAAAGGATCTAGAAATAAAAAGTCATATTAGAGGTCCAGTTATTAAGAGAATTTATGAAAAGTACGAATATAGGTAAAATTTTTATCAGATTTTATAGAGAAATATGTTGAGTGTGAGAGATTTCAACTGAGTTTTGATAGTTAAGAATATTCATGAGAATGTAATTCAGAAAACACCGTAATAATTATCCATGAATAGATAGAATCCCACAGAGGCTTGAGTAAAATCAGATTCATTGAAAAACTTTTTTTGTCGAAAATTAAAATCAGAATTTACCACATTTACAGAATATATTTTAATCAGATTGAGATAGAAAGTTCATGTAAATAGATGAGTAGAGTCAGAAGGAACTCATAAGGCAAATTCTGTCTGTAGCATGGCAAAGCTCTTGAAATGTTCACGTGAACTGAGGCCTTCTTCCAAAACTTCATAAAATACTGACACAGGTGCCACAAGTTACTCTTGATTGCCTTCCTGGAAAGATGGTAATTAAGCACCTGGATGGTCAATTAGCTGCATCTGGCGCCTATGCTCTATCAGCAGGAGGCCAATGGATCAATTCATAAAGCATAAACTTGGCCCATTCACATAAGAAAAATAGGAGATTAGATTAAGTAAACCAAAAACAAAGAGACCATAGGACATGTAAAAAGGTATTACACTTTTACTTCTAGGGACCAGTTGTATTTCTATAAAATAGAAGGGATCTAGAATTAAAAAGTCATATTAGAGGTCTGCTTATTAAGAGAATTTAGGAAAAGTAAGAATATAGGTAAAATTTTTATCAGATTTTATAGAGAAATAGGTTGAGTGTGAGAGAATTCAACTGAGTTTTGAGAGTTATGAATATTCATGACAATATAATTCTGAGAATACCTTAGAAATTATCCGTGAATAGAGAGAATCCCACATAGGCTTGAGTAAATTAGAGTCATTGAAAAATTTTTGTCTAAAATAAAATCAGAATTTACCACATTTACAGAATATATTTTAAAAAGATTGAGAGAGAAAGTGAATGTCAATTGATGAGTAGAGTCAGAAGGAACTCATAAGGCAAATTCTGTCTGCAGCATGGCAAAGCTCTTGAAATGTTCACGTGAACTGAGGCCTTCTTCCCAAAATTCCTAGAACACTGACCCATGTTCCACGCGTTACTCATGATTGCCTTCCCGGAAATATGTTAATTAAGCACCTGGATGCTCAATTAGCTGAACCTGGCGCCTATGCTCTCTCAGCTGGAGGTCAATGTATCATCTCATAAAGCATACATTGGGCCCTTTTCCAGAAGGAGAAAGAGGAGATTAGATGAAGTAAACCAATGAACAAAGAGACCGTAGGATATGTAAAAAGGCTCTACACACTTACTTCTTGGGAGCAGATGTATTTCTATAAAATAGAAGGGAACTAGAATATAAAAGTCATATTAGAAGTCCGGGTATTAAGGAAATTTAGGAAATTACAAAATACGTAATTTTCTTTATCAGCTTTTATACAGAAATAGGTTGAGTGTGAGAGAATTCAACTGAGTTTTGAGAGTTATGAGTATTCATGAGAATATAATTCTGAGAATACCTTAGAAATTATCCATGAATGGAAAGAATCTCACACAGGCTTGAGTAAATTAAAGTAATTGAAAAATGAATTTTGTCTAAAAGTAAAATAAGATTTTACAAGATTTACAGTATATATTTTAATCAGATAGAGAAAGAGAGTGAATGTAAATAGATAAGTTTATTCAGAAGAAAAACATAAGGCAAATGCTGTCTGTAGCATGGCAAACCTCTTGAAAGTTTCACGTGACCTGAGGCCTTCTTCCAGACCCTCCTAACAAACTGACCCGGTTGCCATGAGTTACTCATGATTGCCTTCCCGGAAAGATGTTAATTAAACACCTGGATGCTCAATTAGCTTCACCTGGCGCCTATGATCTATCAGCAGGAGGTGAAAGTATCATCTCATAAAGCACACAATGGGCCCTTTCGCATAAGGAGAAAGAGGAGATTAGATGAAATAAACCAAAGAACAAAGAGATCATAGGACATGTAAAAAGGGATTACACATTTACTTCTTGGGACCAGTTGTATTTCTATAAAAAAGAAGGGAACTAGAATTAAAAAATCATATTAGAGGTCCGGGTATTAAGAGAATTTACAAAAATAACGAATATACTTAAAATATTTATCGGATTTTATACAGAACTATATTGAGTGTAAGGGAATTCAACTGAGTTTTGAGAGTTAAGAATATTCATGAGAATGTAATTCAGAAAACACCTTAAAAATTATCCATGAATAGACAGAAGCCCACACAAGCTTGAGTAAAATGAGAATCATTGAAAAATATTTTTTGTCTAAAATTAAAATCAGAACTTACCACATTTACAGAATATATTTTAATCAGATTGAGATAGAAATTGAATGTAAATAGATGAGTGGAGTCAGAAGCAACCCATAAGGCAAATTCTGTCTGTAGCATGGCAAAGCTCTTGAAAAGTTCACGTGAAAAAAGGGCTTCTTACAAAACTTCCTAAAATGCTGACCCAGGTGGCACGAGTTACTCATGATTGCCTTCCCGGAAAGATGTTAATTAAGCACTTGGATGCTCAATTAGCTGCACCTGGCGCCTATGATCTATCAGCTGTAGGTCAAAGTATCATCTCATAAAGCATACAATGGGCCCTTTAACATAAGGAGAAAGAGGAGATTAGATGAAATAAACCAAAGTAAAAAGAGACCATGGGACATGTAAAAAGTGATGACACATTTACTTCTTGGGAACAGATGTATTTCTATAAAATAAAAGGGAGCTAGAATTAAAAAGTCATATTAGAGTGACGGGTATTAAGGAAATTTAGAAAATTACGAATATAGATATATTTTTTATCAGCTTTTCTACAGAAATATGTTGAGTGTGAGAGAATTCAACTAAGTTTTGAGAATTATGAATATTCAGAGAATGTAATTCTGAGAATACCTTAGAAATTATCCATGAATAAATAGAATCACACACAGCCTTGACTAAAATGAGACTCTTTGATCAATGTATTTTGTCCAAATGTTAAGTTAGACTTTACCAGATTTACGTTATATATTTTAATCAGATTGAGAAAGAGAGTGAATGTAAATACATAAGTTGAGTCAGTAGTAACACCTAAGGAAAATTCTGTGTGTAGCATGGCAAAGGTCTTGAAGTCTTCGCGTCACCTGAGGCCTTCTTCTAAACTATCCTAAAAAACTGACCCATGTGCCACGAGTTACTCATGATTGCCTTCCCGGAAGGATGTCAATTAAGCACCTGGATGCTCAATTAGCTGCACCTGGCGCCTATGATCTATCAGATGGTGGCCAATGGATCATCTCATAAAGCAAAAACTTGGCGCTTTCACATAAGGAGAAATAGGACATAAGCTGAAGTAACCCAAAGAACAATGAGGCCATAGGACATGTAAAAAGGCATTACACAGTTACTTCTTGGGAGCAGATGTATTTCTATAAAATAGAAAAGGATCTAGAATTAAAAAGTCATATTAGAGTTCCAGTTATAAGAGAATTTAGGGAAGCTATGAATATAGGTAAAATTTTTATCAGATTTTATAGAGAAATATGTTGAGTGTGAGAGAATTCTAGTGAGTTTTGAGAATTATGAATATTCATGAGAATATAATTCTGAGAATACCTTAGAAATTATCCATGAATAGATAGAATCCCACACAGGCTTGAGTAAATTAGAGTCATATAAAAATGAATTTTCTCTAAAAGTAAAATAAGATTTTACCAGATTTACAGTATATATTTTAATCAGATAGGAAAAGAGAGTGAATGTAAATAGATAAGATTATTCACAAGAAAAACATAATGCAAATTCTGTCTGTAGCATGGCAAAGCTCTTGAAAGTTTCACGTGAGCTGAGGCCATCTTCCAAAACCTTCTAAAAAACTGACCCAGGTGCCACGAGTTACTCATGATTGCCTTCCCGGAAAGATGATAATTAAGCACCTGGATGCTCAATTAGCTGCACCTGGTGCCTATGCTCTATCAGATGGTGGCCAATGGATTATCTCACAAAGCATAAATATGGCGCTTTCACATAAGGAGAAATAGGAGGTTATATGAAGTAAACCAAATAACAAAGATACCATAGGACATGTAAAAAGGCATTACACAGTTACTTCTTGGGACCAGTTGTAGTTCTATAAAATAGAAAAGAATCTAGAATTAAAATGTCATATTAGAGGTCCGCTTATTAAGAGAATTTAGGAAAAGTACGAATATAGGTAAAATTTTTATCACATTTTATAGAGAAATAGGTTGAGTGTGAGAGATTTCAACTGAGTTTTGAGAGATATGAATATTCATGAGAATATATTTCTGAGAATATCTTAAAAATTATCCATGAATAGAGAGAATCCCACACAGGCTTGAATAAATCAGTCATTGAAAAATGAATTTTGTCTAAAAGTAAAGTAAGATTTTACCAGATTTACAGTATATATTTCAATCAGATAGGGAAAGAGAGTGAATGTAAATAGATAAGTTTATTCAGAAGAAAAACATAAGGCAAATGCTGTCTGTAGCATGGTAAAGCTCTTGAAAGTTTCACGAGGACTGAGGCCTTCTTCCAAACCCTTCTAAAAAACTGACCCAGGTGCCACGAGTTACTCATGATTGCCTTCCCGGAAAGATGATAATTAAGCACCTGGATGCTCAATTAACTGCACCTGGCTCTTATGGTGTATAACCTGGAGGCCAATGGATCAATTCATATAGCATAAACTTGGTCCTTTCACAGAAGTCGAAATAGGAGGTTATATGAAGTAAACCAAAGAACAAAGAGACCATAGGACATGTAAAAAGGGATTACACTTTTACTTCTTGGGACCAGTTGTATTTCTATAAAATAGAAGGGAAATAGAATTAAAAAGTCATATTAGACGTCTGGGCATTAAGAGAATTTAGGAAATTTACGAATATACTGAAAATATTTATCAGATTTTATACAGAAATATATTGAGTCTAAGGGAATTCAACTAAGTTCTGAGAGTTATGAATATTCATGAGAATGTAATTCTGAGCATACCTTAGAAATTATCCATGAATAGATAGAATCACACACAGCCTTGAGTAAAATGACAGTCATTGAAAAATGTATTTTGTCCAAAATTCAAATTAGATTTACCAGATTTACATTATATATTTTATTCAGATTGAGAAAGAGAGTGAATGTAAATACATAAGTTGAGTCAGAAGTAACCCATAAGGCAAATTCTGTCTATAGCATGGCGAAGTTTTTGAACTGTTCACGTGAACTGAGGCCTTCTTCCAAAACTTCCTAAAATACTGACCCAGGTGCCAAGAGTTACTCATGATTGCCTACCGGAAAGATGTTAATTAAGCACCTGGATGCTCAATTAGCTGCACCTGGCGCATATGCTGTATCAGCTGGAGGTCAAAGGATCATCTCATAAAGCATACAGTGGGCCCTTTAACATAAGGAGAGTGGGGAGATTAGAATAAGTAAACCAAAGAATAATGAGACCGTAGGACATGTGAAAAGAGTTTACACATTTACTTCCTGGGAACAGATTTATATCTATAAAATAGAAAGGGAACTAGAATTAAAAAGTCATATTAGAGTTCCAGGTATTAAGGAAATTTAGGAAATTTCGAATATACGTAAATTTTTTATCATCTTATATACAGGAATAGTGTGATTGTGAGAGAATTCAACTGAGTTTTGGGAATTATGAATATTCATGAGAATGTAATTCTGAGAATACCTTAGAACTTATCCATGAATAGAGAGAATCACACACAGCCTTGAGTAAAATGAGAGTCTTTGAAAAATGTATTTTGTACAAATTTAAAATTAGAATTTACCAGATTTCCATTATATATTTTAATCAGATTGAGAAAGAGAGTGAATGTAAATACATAAGTTGAGTCAGTAGTAACACATAAGGCAAATTCCTTCGGTAGCATGGCAAAGGTCTTGAAAGTTTCACGTTACCTCAGGCCTTTTTCCAAACCTTCCTAAGAAGCTGACCCAGGTGCCACGAGTTACTCATGATTACCTTCCCAGAAAAATGTTAATTAAGCACCTGGATGCAAAATTAGCTACACCTGGCGCCTATGCTCTATCAGATGGTGGCCAATGGATCATCTCATAAAGCATAAAACTGGCGCTTTCACATAAGGAGAAAGAGGAGATTAGGTGAAGTAAACCAAAGAACAAAGAGACCATAGGACATATAAAAAGGAATTACACTGTTACTTCTTGGGAACAGATGTATTTCTATAGAATAGAAAGGGAACTAGAATTAAAAAGTCATATTAGAGGCACGGGTGTTAAAGAAATTTAGGAAATTATGAATATACGTAAATTTTTCATCAGCTTTTATACAGAAATAGGTTGAGTGTGAGAGAATTAAACTGAGTTTTGAAAATTATAAATATTCATGAGAATGTAATTCTGAGAATACCTTAGAAATTATCCATGACTAGATAGAATCACACAGCCTTGTGTAAAATGAGAGTCATTGAAAAATGTATTTTGTCCAAATGTCAAATGAAAATTTACCAGATTTACGTTATATATTTTAATTAGATCGAGAAAGAGAGTGAATGTAAATACATACGTTGAGTCAGTAGTAACACATAAGGCAAATTCTGTCTATAGTATGGCAAAGGTCTTGAAATGTTCATGTCACGTGAGGCCTCTTCCAAACCTACCTAAAAAACTTACCAGGTGCTACGATTTACTCATGATTGCCTTCCCTGAAAGATGTTAATTAAGTACCTGGATGCTCAGTTAGCTGCACCTGGCGCCTTAGCTCTATCAGATGGTGGCCAATGGATCATCTCATAAAGCATAAACTTGGCACTTTCACATAAGGAGAAAGAGGAGATTAGATGAAGTAAACCAAATATCAAAGAGACCATAGGACATCTAAAAAGGCATTACACAGTTACTTCTTGGGAGCAGATGTATTTCCATAAAATAGAAAAGGATGTAGAATTAAAATGTCATATTAGAGGTCCGCTTATTAAGAGAATTTAGGAAAAGTACGAATATAGGTAAAATTTTTATCAGATTTTATAGAGAAATAGGTTGAGTGTGAGAGAATTCAACTGAGTTTTGAGAGTTATCATTATTCATGACAATATAATTCTGAGAATAACTTAGAAATTATCCATGAATAGAGAGAATCCCACAGAGGCTTGAGTAAATTAGAGTCATTGAAAAATGTATTTTGTCTAAATGTTAAATAAGATTTTACCAGATTTACATTATATATTTTAATCAGATTGAGAATGAGAGTGAAAGTAAATACATAAGTTGAATCAGTAGTAACACATAAGGCAAATTATGTTTGTCGCATGGAAAATGTCTTGAAAGGCTCACGTGACCTGAGGCCTTCTTCCAAACCCTTCTAAAACACTGACCCAGGTGCCACGAGTTACTCATGATTGCCTTCCCGGAATGATGTTAATTAAGTACCTGGATGCTCAGTTAGCTGCACCTGGTGCCTATGGTCTATCAGCAGTAGGCCAATGGATCAATTCATAAAGCATAAACTTGGCCCATTCACATAAGGAAAATAGGAGATTATATGAAGTAAACCAAAGAACAAAGAGACCATAGGACATGTAAAAAGGGATTACACTTGTACTTCTTGGGACCATTGGTATTTCTATAAAATAGAAGGGAAGTAGAATTAAAAACTCATATTAGGGGTCCGGGTATTAAGAGAATTTAGGAAACTAACGTATATACTTAAAATATTTATCAGATTTTATACAGAAATATATTGAGTGTAAATAATTCAACTGAGTTTTGAGAGTTATGAATATTCATGAGAATGTCATTCAGAAAACACTGTAAAA